>MIQA02001998.1:0-16056 GCA_001887855.2 Sclerospora graminicola | reverse complement strand
ATGGGATTGTACAGTTTTTGTCCTTTCCATGTAAATCATTGATACATGTACTGTAGTCGCATACGCTCTAGCAAATATAATGAAGTCTGGGGGTCTTCGTTTAAAGTGGTCTGCATCAGCTGTTCTGCTTCTCAGTCGAGAACTTTCCAGAAGTAAAAGGGATGACAGAGGTGGAGTTGGGGTGCGCCGTATTCGGAGAAGGGACTGTGTTTCCCGTCAATATCGCGCGTGATGCAAAAGTCAGCGCGCTACAGAAGGCGATCTTCGCGAAGAAGCAACATAGCGGGCGTTATAAGTTTGACGCAAGCAACTTGACCCTCTACTTGGCGCGTAAAGAGGGGGGCGCGTGGTTGAAGGATAACGACAGCATGGATACACTCTTGCAAGGAGATGTTGACGCTGCGTATAAAAAGATGCGACCGTTGTGGACTCTGGACGACGAGGAGTACTTTGGGGCGAACTTTCAGCCGGTATGCAAAGAGATTCACGTGCTTGTGGAACTCCCACCGTCAGCTGGCATGGCACCAAGACAGCAAACTGGTTTATGGCTTATTTGCGGAGAGGTTGAGAATGCTCTCAGCACAATAGGTGCTCGCTGCAGGCTCTACCGCCTGGCTGGATCATATCTTGGATACTATGATCCTGCTCGTCGCACTGGTGACAAGAATATCGCGCTCTGGTATGAAGGCAATACCTTGTGTATCCATATTTTGTTCGAATCAAGTACGTTTATCTGGTTATTGCGTGGCTGTCTGCTTGTATTGAATCGAGTGTTGCTATTGCAGAAGATAATGCTTTGAGATTCGAAAATGCCTTGAGGGATGAATCAATTACGCATAGCTCTCCGTTAAATGGCCAAAATGTTACTACAAGTGTTACGCCAGTTGAAGGCGTGCCCACTGAAATAACGCGTATTTATTCTAGCGACTATGACCCAGAGGAATGGATAGAGTCTCCGCAAGGCACAAGGTCGTCTATTTCTCAATCTGAAAGTGTGACATTTTTGGACACTTCCACAGAAGAGTTTCGGTTTCAGCGAATTGAACATGAAAAGTACTTCTTCCCGTTCTCTAAGGCGGATAGTTGTCATTTGGTGTCCAAGAAGCATTGCAGGAACTACAAACGAGTATTCGGCAAGTACGATAATGACGGAAACAATCGGCTTGCACTTTCTCGTGACATGCATGGGTTTTATGATGGTACTAACAGTAAAGTTCCGATCGTCAACATACTTCCAGGTTCTGTTGACAGAACTCAACTCTATCACAAAAACAGATACAAGGTATGCGTGCATTGATATTGTGTCGTTGGTAGGGGTGCTAACGCTATACTGGCTAGGTCGAGGTCTTCGTGAAAGTTTATGATGCACGGTGCAAATATCTCGTATTCAGTCGTTTGAAAGAAGGAACAGAGACGACGGATGACCCACTCATGATGAAAACGTTTGTCTACGTGAAGAATCCAGAAAGGTTTCGTTTCTGTCTGGGATATAAATCTATTGAAAACGATGAGAGCTGGTCAAGCTTACATGACTCAAGCAGTCGACTGAATTCCGAGGTTGCTGATGGCTAGAGTCTGTCAACCTTTCACACGAACCATCGACTGTAATTTTACGTGATACTTTGAGCCACAGCCAGCTGTCTCCCCTCGAAACCTGTTAAACCAAGCTTCATCGTGTTGGTGTAATTGGTGATTCGACGCAACTGCTAGGATTTACACCACATTCTCGTCTGAGTGAAAAATAAAATAAATAGAAGTATACCACAAAATTGAATATTAAAATAGGGACCCACTAGGTGCACACCCCCTTTTTGATACGTGCACACCCCCTGTACCATAAAATAGGTACAACGTTCCGTAAAAGATTGAAGGTGACGTGCGCACAACAGGACCATCACTTTAGCCGTCTTTGAAGCAAAAGGGAGTCCAACGATTTCACCTCAAAAGCTGACAATATCTTCTCTTCGTTGACATGCATCAAGCTAATTTCTTGGTGCTTGCCAGGTGCTCAAATGATAGGCTTAAGGGGTGTAGTCACCAAAAATACAAAAGCTAAGAGCTGCGAGGGCTATCAAGAAATCAATTATGGAACATCAATAGGCCAAAGCTTCTGCTCTTTCCTTTAAATCTGCTTTTTGCTTTAATGCTTCGATTTTACCTGTAAATTATTCGACCCTCTTTTGTAATGAACTACAACCCTTTAAAGTATGTTAAAGATTGAGCTTAGATGTGCATCTGGTTTGAAATCAAGAAGAAACATATAAATGGAAAAATGAACGATTTTATGCTCGCTATCTAGTTTGTAGATAATAGGTTTCTGGATGGTCTTGCTATGAAAATACTTAGCTCGGACGACCTAGACCTATAGCTTAAACAATTGCGTCCGGGCGATCTGGATATCTTAATTGAAATAGAAAAAAGAGTGTTCCGAATACGGACGGAATACATAATTCTGTAAAGCCGAGTCAGATTTTGACCAGCACGCAATACTGGCTATTCGCAGCTCTAGAGGCTGCCTATTTCTTTACTGGTACAATTTTATTGCCAGTCATCAAAGACTTATATAACAAGTGGTTAATGGTTATGCATCAGCTAAGTTTTCTTGTCCTGCATTATTTGCTCTTATCTCTTTCTCCTTTAGCAAGAGCGTCTTCAAAATCATAGATAGTAGCGGAAGGAGACCCACGCCTTGAATAAAGCTCTACAAAGCTGCTCTGCTTGTGACTTCATTCTTTACGGTACGCTGTACCTACATTATGGTACAGGGGTGTGCACGTATCAAAAAGGGGGTGTGCACCTAGTGGCTCCCTTAAAATAATGTGTCTAGGATGACGCCAACCCAATAGGGGGTTTCAGAGTTAAATGCGAAAAATATCCAATGTCATTTCCGCAGGAAATTACATGTTGAAAAACACCTCTGGAGATTATTTTCCGAGACGATTTTCCCGTTGGGCGGGAAATTACAGCTTTCCTATACAAAAATAGGAATATTTTTAAAGAGCCGGATATGAGTGTCATTCCGATATGATATCCGTCACTCAAAATCGCAAGGAAAATCCAACTTTGAAACCCCCTATTAGGGGGTTTCATAACGTTTCACCTTTTAAGCGCACATGTTATCAAAAATAGTATTGTCGATTCCGTTGATTCCGTTCAAGTTTGCCGATTTGGGCCTGAGATCCAAACCAAACAAGAATGGTGATTTGTCAAAACAAGACAATTATTTTACTTATTTCCAATCAGCTGACATCACGTAGACCCTAAGCCCTACACCCCAAACACAAAAATAATAACGTAAAACATCAGTTTATCGCAGGAAATAGGGTACCTTGGCAAAATTAGGATAATTTTGTTCAATCAGCAGATAGGTGGAATCCGCATGAACCAATGAAAAGCTCGAATCATGGACTAGGCGAGGGATATCCTTAGAGATGTCTCTGGAAAAATATACAAGCTGACAAAAGTCGACCAAAAACCCACCAAAAATATCGAAAACATCAGTTTTTCGCGGCATAGAAATGTCGTTTAAAAACCCTAAAGGTCGACCAAAAATATCAAAAACATCAGTTTTTCGCGGAAAATCTTTACTGCGAAAAACTGCTGCTTTCGATTAATCAGCCAATCGTGGGACGCGTAGCAAAAATACACACACATAATTGGTCAGCTAATGTTTCCTGCGGAAAACTGATGTACTGCGATAAACTGATGTTTTACGTTATGTTTTTTTTTAAAATAAAAATAAAAATTCAATTTCATTTGAATTACCAATTATTAATTTTTTTCACACAGACCCGGACCACCTCTATTACTGATAAACTACTCCTCTCACCGTAATTAGTCTGTGCCAGACTAATTTCGAACCTGAGTTTTTGAGCTGTGCTACTTTAAATAGTCTGTGCCAGACTATTAATGAACACAGACTAATTACGAAATAGCCTGTGCCAGACTATTAATGAACACAGACTACTTACGAAATAGCTGTTGCCAGACTAATTTATAAGTAGTAATTAGTCTTGGAGTTAGTTGGCACATACACCCTATACCATAATGTGGGTACATCGTACCGTAAACCCGTTGTGTCTCACGAGGATAAATCGCCACTTACAGAAACGCCATTGTATGTATCTATTCGATCAACTGTATCGTTAGACCAGCGAATTCAGGAGCATGTACTTTTTATTAAAACGTCTAGTAATGGCGGCAAACTCCTCTACCGGATACTGTCTCAGTATCTTTATTTCCATATTTACTGTTATCTATGGCGTATTCTTGTCCCTTGATAATTTAGGGAGTGGTGTCGCACATTGCAAAAAGAAGTACAACGGTCTCGAAAGCTAACAATATCTTCTATGCATTGACCGGTATTGATAGGCTGCCAATTAATAATAACTTCTGTAACGCCGAGTCAGTTTTTGACCAGACTAGTCACAGCTCTAAAGGCTGCCTAAATCTATATTGGTACGATTTTATTCAAAAAACTTAGATAGCCATAATCTGATAAAAAAGGTCGCTATCGTGTATAGCACATACGGATGCTGTATTTGGCGTCGCAAAAGTTCACTATGCATTCTAAATCTTGTATACAGTATTTATCTATCACCTTATGTACTTGAGTATTGGCACAAATGACTACATTTGAAAGAATTTTGGGCGCTTAAAGCCCCCAAAACAGTCTTATTTTCTTCGTCGCTTGGCCTTAATCGTCTTCCGGTCCTTATTTTTCTTGGAGCCACTGACTCTGATGGAGCTGTGGTTATCAATGATATTTGTTGACCGTACAGAGCGAACACACCCACCTGCGCCCTTGACGTTTCAACCAAATTATGGATAGAACAAGGGATGACAGTACGCTGCATTTTACTTTTGAGACTCAAAGACGAATGCTCGAGGACGACAACTCTCTAGGCTCTCTGCTGGGAGATCTCGCATCTGAAGGTGGACGGAAGTGACGCCGAAAAGTGGGGGCTTCAGAAGTGGAAGTACTGCAAGGCGGCAAAGCTTTACTGCGTTTACATTGGAGCTCCTTTGCTTCATGACTTGTGTTTGTGAGCCCGGAGGTGGCTGCGCGAGTGACAGACATGGCGCCATTGACATGCGATGCATCTTACGGAGGGCATTCCAAAGTGGTTGAGCCTCGGAGGCATCTGTTATAACGTGGCTGGCAAAAACATAAAGTTGTGAGCCCGTGTGCTGTTTATAGCATTTAATTAGGCAAAATATTAGAGCCTAGACACTAGAGCTATCAAGTTGAAAACGTGTTCAAAAATATAATGGTTAATTTTTCTTGACTTGTATCAATCTTTCTTACGATATCTCTACTTCAGCAAGAGCGTCTTCAAAACCGTTGATATCAGCGGGATCGGTTTGCAGGTAGCCCGCGCCCTCTGTGAAGCTGTTCTGCTTTTGACATCATTCTTTACGGTACGTTGTACCTAGTTGATGGTACAGGGGGCCAACTGTGCCAGACTAATTAGGACGTTTTGAGAACTCACTAATTTTCCTTCACCTAAATTAGTCTGTGCCAGACTAATTCAGAGAACAGACTATTTTTGCACACAGACTAATTACGGTGGGAGGAGTATTTATAACAGGATTTGCGCGGTATTTATAGGGTTAAGGTTGCGCGACACGCACGGAAATTTCGTCTAGAACACAATAACGCAAATACTACAGTAAAAGTGTCATTAGTGTGGGTGGGAAAATAGTGTGGCTACTATAGATCCGTACTATACAAGTTGAGGTTCAACACAGTGTATAATGCAGTATTAATACAAAATTACCGTAAAAGTCGGGTTAAGTGGGACACACGGATCAAATTGGACACGACAATCTGTATTGTTCGTAATTCACCGGTCATCTGGTTTTGTGATAGTCCACAACATGTCCTATGATAGGACATGTTGAGGTGCTTATTACTGCCGTAGTAACCCGTTATAACGGATAAAAAGAAGAGAGGGAAGCCCATCCATCGACAAAAAGAGGATGAAGGCATGCATTTTAGCGGAGGCAGTTCAGTTGTGGTGAAATTGTGAGTTGAAAAAGGTTATCAGTACAAATCTGCATATCTTAATATTTAATGTTGTTTGAATGAAGTGATTTGTCCTTCTAAGTAGAATTAAAGTATTGTTTAAAGTAGTGAGTGATATCAAACAGATGAAATGATAAACACATAAGTATGTGTTTATCATTTCATCTTACCTCTTGTAATACTTGGGCTTAATACTCTATAAAAGCTATTTCTACGCTAGTTTAGGGTGTCCTAGGGGTGTAGAATGGGTTTACACTTCAAACCTTACAGTCGATTCCTGTCTATCTAGCACGAAAAGAAAAAAATACGTTAAATACGTATGTATTTTTAATGCTGTATAATACGTCTGTATAATACAGTGTATTATACAGACGTTTGATACACACGGATCTATAGTGGCTACGCAAATATCATGGCCCACAAATAATTTTGCTTTTTTAATATTTCTCAAAAAGTCACACTAATTTCGCAAATTCTGTTTATGGCCAAAACCCGTAATTCTTGTGGCATGTAAAAGGAGCATAAATGGGGGATATGGCGATAACAAGCTCGGATAATACGATGATGTTCTAATACTGTATTGCACTAAGCCTTATAGTGTAAGTGAAAATACAAATACGGAAATCCCCCCATTTTTCTTGTGCATTATTAAACAAATTCTTGCAAAACGAAATATTTCACTCGGTACGTGTCAATTAGAAAGTGCCTGCTGTAATCTTTTTAGCAAGAATGGTAGAGCAACATCATAGAGATGGCTTAGCAAGAACAATAGAGCATGAACGGAGAAGGAGCAATATTGACTACCAACGCTTTCTTTATTAGTAGTACTCATGTAGTGATATTTTAACATTATGAACACATCACGTGGTAGTTGAGTATCTAAGTTATATCACACAATAACTGTGGTTGTTAATACACCTCACAACTCACGAGCTAGATAGTAAACTCTAAATCAGTCCTCTGGTCTGAATATCAAATGGTGAGCCCTCCTCTATCTTATTAGAAAATTATAATTGAAGTGTATTATATTGCTGAAACGCAAAACCCACGCTATTTTTGCACAAAACGATTCGTGTGGCCTATACGTTTTTCGCAGCGACATTATTAGCGTGGGTGCAGAATTACCGAAGCCCACACTAATTTCGGTTTTCCATGCAAAATTTTGAGTGCGAAATTAGTATGGCCCACACTAATGACACTCTTTGCTGTAGTAAACGACCCAAAGATCGTGGAGCAAGAAAAGTTCTGGGTAAAAGGTATGGCGAATAGGGTCAATGATGCCATGTAACTGAGTAGGTGTGACGAATAGTATACCATTAAGCTGAAGGACGCGAAAGTAGCAGCCCTGTAGACACGATGATAGCAGGCGATACAAATACGGATTATCTGTCGGGGTATGGGGACGGTGATCGACGCAGGAAAACATTTCGGGAGGTAACGAAACAAGAAAGAGGAAGCACTAAGTCGATTTTTCTCAAACAGTTTCCAGTCTTCGCATTCAATCCCAAGATGAGGTGTACAGCAAAACAGGATAGGAGATTGCATTCAAATACGAATTGCTAAAGACATTCATACGTGTAGGTATGTATTTTGTTGTGCTTACCGCGTCACCCTACACCTTAACGCTTTTTTTTCTTCAGTATAACCGACAAGAGAAACGTACAAAACATGCAAAAATTGTGAGCCAGAACGTTGATTGCTACTAAGACGTTATCCTCGACAACTCAATGAGACGAAATACTCACAGCTGTCAGGGATTAAATTAGCAAACACCCTCATAGGCGTTGCCTCCGACTCGATCGCCGACTTTTGCTGCTGCGGTTGCTGCTGTTTTTTATGGTCTCCTTTTGCGCCTCACCGAACGGCGTCTGCTGCCAGAACGCCTCGAGATCCTCGGGCGTGCCGCTCGAGCATATCGCCTCGTATTTACCCTCGTCATCGTGACCCATTCAGTTCCACGTCGTGCGAAGCTTCTATCTGGCACTCGTGCACAGCCTTTAGGCGTCCTGTCGAGTCTCCTTAGTAGCGCCGTGTGCTCGTCACGCGTATTCCTTTGTCGTCCACAATGGACGAGTCACTGAAGGAGTAGGACGAGAAAGCGCGGCGATATTGGTTGTCTGTATCAGCCTTCTGCGCTCGCAACGGAAGAAGTCGTCGTCGTCAATGTTGCTGGCATTTTACTGCTCATGTCGAACGGATAGCGTGAGAGAGTCATGAGATCACTCACATGCTTAAGCTTCCTCATGGACTGTTCCAGATGTTGGAATTTCATGGTTGCTTTTGATGCTCGAAAGCAGGATAAAATTTCAGGTTAAGCAAGACTGCGTTGACCACTTTACTCTAAATATCTTATTGACGATGGGTACATGACACAAAATTGCTCCTGTAAGCAGGCCTCTTTAAAGTAGGTAGAGCTACCTATCTACCTAATTTAATGGAAAATAAGTATTTTGGCAAACCCATATTAGGTAGGCATCCAAAATTACATGGGGGTCTGGCAATAAGAAAATTAGGTACTCTTGCAGCATACACATTTCAAGATAAACCAACCAAGTAATTGTACTTTTTGCCAAACCATGTTAAGCTGGAGGAAGAAGGCGCGCGTTTTCCCCTTATGCCTACCGGTGAACCGTCGAACCCAACTGACTTAATCGCCGATTAGAGACATTATGTCCACTTTCGCCCTGGGTATGTGTAGTTTCGTACGATTCCGCATTGGATAAGTTATACCAAAACCATCGATGTGTCTTTAGCTCGGATCAAGACGTAGATCTAATTCCTTCCCGAAAAATATTCACCATTGGGCCACAAGATTCCTCGCCTATTTGTTTGGCTGAATTTTGGACAAAAGTGCTGCTTAACCACATACTGCATATTGAAGTTGAATCTAAACGTTTCTTTTAGTCGGGGGCAAAATCGACATGGGGGTCTGCTTTGGATTTTTATGTTAAAGTACCCTGTCGGTTTTGTCCTCGACGGAAAGAAACATTTGCGATGTGCTTCTAATTTTAAAGCAAACACGATTTTTTGCTCCTTTCTGTTGCTCTTGTTTTTTGGATGCTTGTGCTTTCTGTACTGGTTTTTAATTGCACATCTGCGGCCCCTTCAGTGACTTCGCTCCTCTATCGTCATCTTACCATGTTGGAACGAAAGAAAAACTTTTCATCTTTTGATCGGCACTCAGTAGAGATTACCATGCAGATATGCATGCTCAAGCTCGTGTTGATGCCTGTGTTGTCAATTACGTTCTCATTACCGGATTCTGATGGAAACGACGTGTTCAATGCAGTGGTACTTTATCCATCGGGAGGATACCCGTGCGTCAGATAGGTCATCGACCAGCACATTTTGTGCTCTAATCGGGTTTAAAGATACGCCCGAGTTTGTGGCAGTGATTCAAAATGACGGTAGATTGTGGTGAAGGATGTGAGTAATATGGGGTGAAGATCAGTGAACTAGATGAAAAAAATACTAGAAATAATAGGGGCGTTTTTCTAATGCTAACTTACAACAACTTTAGCATGCCGACTATGCAAAGTAGACCCACTTACTAAACTGACAGATAAAGCAGCAATCCCACAAGCACATTAACCCACTTGGACTTGACAGCTTTCACCTTGTGTGCGTTTTTTGGGTAAAAAAAGTTCAATTTTTTTGTCAAAATAGCATTTTGAAATATTTGGATTAGGCATTCTGTACCTACTTTTAAAAGGCCTGCCTATACGATATTTTTGCTCTTTTTTTAAAATTGGGTCTGAATTTTGGTTTGGTGGCTCCGCCAGGTTCAAAAACCACTCGGGGATGATTTGGCAGCACGCGGTAGGAAAGATTGCTTATTCTGTTTCGCAATTCTACGATGACCCGAGGTTATGCAGATTTTTACTGTATAAGCACGTGTATATTTCATGCTCTGTTATGTATTCATCTAACTCTTGCATCTTCTGCCGCTCATTCTAGGTGCTCTTATGAAGAAAAATATACTTGTGCAATTTGACCGTGTGTGAAAGCGTAGAAATGATTGGACCACAGGAAAGGATTGGATACACCGCAGCTGGAGTGGCGACTGTTGGTGGTTAACAAAAGCTAAGCAATGTGCGTCATTTCGTGATGATTGCGGCGGGGACAGGTATCGCACCCATGTTGCAGCTGATCCGTGCTATTGTAATGACATCTACCCGAGCCCATAATTTTTAAATTTTAACATGAATTCTATATGAGTTAGAAACGGAAGCACGAGCTCGTTAGCAATTATGCATTCGGATGCATTGCGCATCCACCCACGTACTAGGTCATTATAGGTCGGGTGATACGATAAAACACTTGCGGCTATTTTGTTCAGCGGAAGGACGCAGTGTTGACTAGCAAAAAACATTAAATCATGGTGAAAAATTATAATACCAACTTCATCTTCGTCTCCAATGAGATCAGCAAGTGGACACATTACAATCGCAGCCAATAGCTATGGCAAATTTGCTCTCCAGCTCGAAAGTCGTCGATAGAACTAGTCCACCACCAGCACTGCGGGCCATTGTGCACACCAATATTTATGTACAACGCTTATAGTGTGTAACACATGAAAATCCCAAATGCCTTAAAACTGCTTCAAATATAGGAGCGTCGCCTTTAAGATATCGACGCCTATAAGATATACTTTAGAGTATATGAAACGTTATATGATATTTGAGTTACAAAGTTCGCGGTATTACTTAATAACTTAAATATATTCACTTTTACATTAAATCGATCTGCGGCGCTCCTGTCACTGGCGACTATTGAGGCACTTCCTGACTCAACCGATATACGGTTCTGAGTCGATAAAGGGCAGATAAACAGGTGGGTTTGTGGTCTCTAATCAGGCCACAAGCACTCGGTACTACATTGCGAGTACCAGCTCCCTCGCTAATTTCCAACAGGTACTGAGCCCAAGGAACACGGGCCTTAACTAGTTTTTTCACACGTCGACAGAAGTGGCATTTTTGCTCTCGCTTTAAGTTTACTCTCTCGTTTTTCGCACTCTTGTTACTATTGTGGATGTTTTGGAACATTTTCTTGTGTAGTGGAGATTTCCGTTCTCGTTTCGATTGATTGATTGAAATGGAGGAAGAGAGTAGTGATAAAGGAAAAGTGGACATGGAGATGGTTATGGAATACCTCAAGCGCATGGATAGACGCTTGGAATGGTGGAAGAGTCGTGTTCGCTGTGTTCGGCGCCCAGTACATCGCCTGTTCCAATAAGGTCGGTATATGCAAATGCGTTTAGAGAAACGCTTAAATGACTTGGGTGCCGAGGATGGCGCCGAACGGGTAAATAATTTGCGTGATGATGGTGCCGCATCACAAACGCAAGCCCCAAGAAACTTCTTTTCAAATCAGCAAGCAGTACCGGGTACGAAAATCCCGAAATTAACGGTACAGAACTTCTCCGGCGCGGAAATATATCCCGGCTTAGGATCGGGGTTCAAGCAATGGGCGTATATGTTTATTGAACCCGTGGAAGTTGCTGAAATTGCATCTGGTTTAGCCCGGAATGAACGCCTAAAAGTCAACCCACCTGGCGAACATTTGGAATGTGTGGCGCTTAGCTACTTCCAGGCAAACATTGGAACTTGGTGGCAGGTGTCACGGACCCTGTATTTTGTTTTGGAGCAGATGCTCAGCGCTTTTAAAGTTTTTATCACCCACTTTCAAGTCGCGCAATTATTTGCGGCTGAAAAGAACCCGAGGGAGGTCCTGGACAGAGCACTTCCTGTACCAAAACCATCGATGTGTCTTTAGCTCGGATCAAGACGTAGATCTAATTCCTTCCCGAAAAATATTCACCATTGGGCCACAAGATTCCTCGCCTATTTGTTTGGCTGAATTTTGGACAAAAGTGCTGCTTAACCACATACTGCATATTGAAGTTGAATCTAAACGTTTCTTTTAGTCGGGGGCAAAATCGACATGGGGGTCTGCTTTGGATTTTTATGTTAAAGTACCCTGTCGGTTTTGTCCTCGACGGAAAGAAACATTTGCGATGTGCTTCTAATTTTAAAGCAAACACGATTTTTTGCTCCTTTCTGTTGCTCTTGTTTTTTGGATGCTTGTGCTTTCTGTACTGGTTTTTAATTGCACATCTGCGGCCCCTTCAGTGACTTCGCTCCTCTATCGTCATCTTACCATGTTGGAACGAAAGAAAAACTTTTCATCTTTTGATCGGCACTCAGTAGAGATTACCATGCAGATATGCATGCTCAAGCTCGTGTTGATGCCTGTGTTGTCAATTACGTTCTCATTACCGGATTCTGATGGAAACGACGTGTTCAATGCAGCGGTACTTTATCCATCGGGAGGATACCCGTGCGTCAGATAGGTCATCGACCAGCACATTTTGTGCTCTAATCGGGTTTAAAGATACGCCCGAGTTTGTGGCAGTGATTCAAAATGACGGTAGATTGTGGTGAAGGATGTGAGTAATATGGGGTGAAGATCAGTGAACTAGATGAAAAAAATACTAGAAATAATAGGGGCGTTTTTCTAATGCTAACTTACAACAACTTTAGCATGCCGACTATGCAAAGTAGACCCACTTACTAAACTGACAGATAAAGCAGCAATCCCACAAGCACATTAACCCACTTGGACTTGACAGCTTTCACCTTGTGTGCGTTTTTTGGGTAAAAAAAGTTCAATTTTTTTGTCAAAATAGCATTTTGAAATATTTGGATTAGGCATTCTGTACCTACTTTTAAAAGGCCTGCCTATACGATATTTTTGCTCTTTTTTTAAAATTGGGTCTGAATTTTGGTTTGGTGGCTCCGCCAGGTTCAAAAACCACTCGGGGATGATTTGGCAGCACGCGGTAGGAAAGATTGCTTATTCTGTTTCGCAATTCTACGATGACCCGAGGTTATGCAGATTTTTACTGTATAAGCACGTGTATATTTCATGCTCTGTTATGTATTCATCTAACTCTTGCATCTTCTGCCGCTCATTCTAGGTGCTCTTATGAAGAAAAATATACTTGTGCAATTTGACCGTGTGTGAAAGCGTAGAAATGATTGGACCACAGGAAAGGATTGGATACACCGCAGCTGGAGTGGCGACTGTTGGTGGTTAACAAAAGCTAAGCAATGTGCGTCATTTCGTGATGATTGCGGCGGGGACAGGTATCGCACCCATGTTGCAGCTGATCCGTGCTATTGTAATGACATCTACCCGAGCCCATAATTTTTAAATTTTAACATGAATTCTATATGAGTTAGAAACGGAAGCGCGAGCTCGTTAGCAATTATGCATTCGGATGCATTGCGCATCCGCCCACGTACTAGGTCATTATAGGTCGGGTGATACGATAAAACACTTGCGGCTATTTTGTTCAGCGGAAGGACGCAGTGTTGACTAGCAAAAAACATTAAATCATGGTGAAAAATTATAATACCAACTTCATCTTCGTCTCCAATGAGATCAGCAAGTGGACACATTACAATCGCAGCCAATAGCTATGGCAAATTTGCTCTCCAGCTCGAAAGTCGTCGATAGAACTAGTCCACCACCAGCACTGCGGGCCATTGTGCACACCAATATTTATGTACAACGCTTATAGTGTGTAACACATGAAAATCCCAAATGCCTTAAAACTGCTTCAAATATAGGAGCGTCGCCTTTAAGATATCGACGCCTATAAGATATACTTTAGAGTATATGAAACGTTATATGATATTTGAGTTACAAAGTTCGCGGTATTACTTAATAACTTAAATATATTCACTTTTACATTAAATCGATCTGCGGCGCTCCTGTCACTGGCGACTATTGAGGCACTTCCTGACTCAACCGATATACGGTTCTGAGTCGATAAAGGGCAGATAAACAGGTGGGTTTGTGGTCTCTAATCAGGCCACAAGCACTCGGTACTACATTGCGAGTACCAGCTCCCTCGCTAATTTCCAACAGGTACTGAGCCCAAGGAACACGGGCCTTAACTAGTTTTTTCACACGTCGACAGAAGTGGCATTTTTGCTCTCGCTTTAAGTTTACTCTCTCGTTTTTCGCACTCTTGTTACTATTGTGGATGTTTTGGAACATTTTCTTGTGTAGTGGAGATTTCCGTTCTCGTTTCGATTGATTGATTGAAATGGAGGAAGAGAGTAGTGATAAAGGAAAAGTGGACATGGAGATGGTTATGGAATACCTCAAGCGCATGGATAGACGCTTGGAATGGTGGAAGAGTCGTGTTCGCTGTGTTCGGCGCCCAGTACATCGCCTGTTCCAATAAGGTCGGTATATGCAAATGCGTTTAGAGAAACGCTTAAATGACTTGGGTGCCGAGGATGGCGCCGAACGGGTAAATAATTTGCGTGATGATGGTGCCGCATCACAAACGCAAGCCCCAAGAAACTTCTTTTCAAATCAGCAAGCAGTACCGGGTACGAAAATCCCGAAATTAACGGTACAGAACTTCTCCGGCGCGGAAATATATCCCGGCTTAGGATCGGGGTTCAAGCAATGGGCGTATATGTTTATTGAACCCGTGGAAGTTGCTGAAATTGCATCTGGTTTAGCCCGGAATGAACGCCTAAAAGTCAACCCACCTGGCGAACATTTGGAATGTGTGGCGCTTAGCTACTTCCAGGCAAACATTGGAACTTGGTGGCAGGTGTCACGGACCCTGTATTTTGTTTTGGAGCAGATGCTCAGCGCTTTTAAAGTTTTTATCACCCACTTTCAAGTCGCGCAATTATTTGCGGCTGAAAAGAACCCGAGGGAGGTCCTGGACAGAGCACTTCCTGTACCTAGTAGCCCTCGCGAGACAAAGCGAGTCGAGTGGAAAGTTAATCATCGAAAATATCGTGAAGTTCGCTGCACCGAGGTTGAAACTGGCAATGATGGTCCGTTATAATCCGAATTGGCAGGATTATTTGCAGCACGCACAGGATTTAATTTCCTAAGCGCAGGAACTAGATGATGACGCAAACAAGCTCAAGCGTCAAGCAAGATTTCACGTGAATTCAGTTGGTGAAACGAAAGTGAAGCGTGTTTGCTATGGTTGGGGGAGTGAGGGGCATATACGCCGAGATTGCCCTCAATAAAACACTAGGAAATTGCCGTCGAAAAACGCTCGTAAGGATCGACAAGGCAATGGAGGCTCCGAGCAGCGTTTTGTTTTAGCTACGGACGAAGGCATTTTGAAGGTGCTTGGAAGCAAGATAAAGTATGATATGTAACGATTGGTGGATTATTGACAGCGGCGCTAGTCGCCATTTACTTTCCGATGAAAGTCTGTTAGAAAATGCTCGAGAGTGCAGAATGGATGACGCATTGACACTCCCGGATGGTGGGTCACTCGAGGTCACTAAGGTTGGACGTGGGGTCCGAGCACCCAACAAACATTACCTTGATCGAGGTGTTTTTTGCTCCTAAACTGGCAAAGAACTTAATAACGCTGGGGTGTCTGAGAAAAAAGGGGTGCACGCTACGAGACAGTGGCAATAAGATGAAATTAATGCTGCGAAATAAAGTGTTATTTCCTATCGATGTCTACGGATCTGTTTTAATTGCATATCTGCGTGCATCAGGTCAAAGGGGCACTACGAACCTTTTTCGTACATGGGGATGAGTGCTATAGCTAGTGCAGGTGAAACCGAAGTGCAAGAAGGAAGTTTGTACCACTTCCATGCAAGATTGGGCCATCTCTCTTAGAGCATCTCCACCGGTGAGTCTTAACGTCAGGTCGTAATTCAAGAGTTAAGACCCCGTGGCTGATCGTTAAACCTGTGTGAACGAATTTGTTCCACCAGCAAGGCTTAACGTCAGTTTTATTTAAAATATCTGCCAATCATTTTTAGATTACACCTTTAATTCCAAAAACGGGAATTTGTGTGTGTCAAGAAAAAGAAAACGCCGCGGTAATTCGGCAAAAGCTTCGTCGGGTATCAATGCGGCCCTTGACACTGCCGACGAGCCACTATTTACTCAGGACGTGATCAAATCGGGTGAAGGTTTAGCAGTCGAAATCATTGTTTATACGTTTATTCCGAAGGTAATAC
>MIQA02001994.1:0-27980 GCA_001887855.2 Sclerospora graminicola | reverse complement strand
TAGACGTGCATGACCTCGAAAACAAACGACTCAATCGCTTTTATGGCCTCTTGAAGATTCACAAACCCACTTTGGTTATTCGGCCGATTGTTTCGAACACGCAATCCATCACGCAAGGTCTTTCCAAGTGGTTACATCACGTCATGCAGCCATACCTAGTGAAGACCCCTACTTACGTGAAAGATTCCGATCAACTTGTTGATGATCTCAAGACTATTCAAGCATGTGAAGAGCATCAAGTGATCACGTTCGACGTCGTTTCGCTGTATACTTCGATCCCGATCTTGGATGCGCTTTACGTGATCAAACAAATTGTTGCGACGGATCCCAAGGCATACGCAATCGTGCATGGACTCGAAGTTATTCTCAAGTCAAATTATTTCGAATTTGGTGACACTGTATGGCACCAGATCAACGGCACTGCTATGGGAACTGCAGTTGCACCAGTTTTCGCATCGCTATACTTGGCGTATTTCGAAACGAAAATGGTTATCCCCGAGTTTGCCACACACATTGTGTACTTCAAGCGTTTCATTGACGACGGTTTTCTCATTTGGCATCCACGTGATAAGCCTTATGAGTTTAATCGTTTCAAAGCTTTCTTACACAAGTTTTGCAAGCTCAAGTTTACGTTTGAAATTTCGCAAGTCGAAGTTGCTTTTCTCGACTTATGGATTACCAAGAAAGATACAAGATACATTACAAGAACCCACCAGACGCGTCTGAATTTGTATCTCTATCTGCCGAAGTCAAGTGCACATCCGCCTGGCGTACTGAAGGGTTTAATAATTGGACTCATCAAGAAATATCGACGCCAGTGTGGTGTAGTCGCTCTCAGAAAATCTTCCTGAGACGCGAACACCCACGGGGGTCCCAGACGACTGACTACCGGAGGGGGTACTCCGTCCATCCGAGTCATGATCCGATCCGGCTTGAGGCCGGCTGGATCGGTCGCTTCCATCCGCTTGATCGCGACTGCTCGAATGTTGCATGTTAAAAGCTCACCTTGTGTACCCGTCAGTACTGGGTGGTTAGCTCTCTTGATGGACCCTAGGGCGAAAAGTGTAGATCCGTCCAATAGGGAGATGAAGTGTAGGACTAGGGGTAGCTCCTGGGCGGAAATCGTCACCGGGGAGCTCGTTGGGTAATATACTTGAACTTTGTATAGTGCCGGCTGGGCCGAGAATAGTCGATCGGCCAGCTAAACCAATAGGACACTTGAAGTTTGTATAGTACAGGCTGGACCGAGAATAATCGATCGGCTAGCTAAACCAATAACAATGAAGGGCGAATCCAAATGTGTATCCACAGAAGGCCAAATGTCACCACTTCCCAATACTTGATACCGTGTTCAAAACACGGGCGACTTGAGGTGAGTATACGAAGTCGCCGCGACTCCCGGTCAGGGGACTTCCGGTGGGTTAACTTAACCTTCCCCGGGCAAACCAATAACAGCAAGAGGGGACCTTGTTAGCCCTCTGCCGTGAACCAATAAAAGCGACTTGTGTCTAAGAAAGCGAAACGTATACTGATTTATCCTATGTCCAATACTCCCTTTGTGTAACCTACCTCAAATAACACGGCTGACCAGTCATGTATCTTACCCACGCAACCCGGCTAACTCCGACTCTGTGTACCGGTACGGCCGGTACACCAACCCCAAATGGTACCAACCCGGCCGGTACACTGAACCCATATGGTACCAGTCCGAATGGTACATTGTACCCGACCGGCTCGGCCGGATAGCCACCCATCCGCGCCCCTCGGCCGCTGACGCTAGCAGTCCCTTGGCAGCCCTTCCTACGATCCCGGTGCATACTCTTTCCACTAGAACAATCCTCTTCTTCCGGGCTCCTTCCACTCCATCCTTACGAACAGTCCGCCATCTTGGCCGTCCGCCATCCGCGCCTCGGCCGTCCAACCTCCATAGTCCTTCCGTCTGCTCAGCTCGCTTATCCGACTATCCTCGCCCCCTATCAGGTCCGCCGACTTGATTTCCAGCCAGGCACCGCCCGACCGCCTACAAGGGTGCCTGGCAGTCCCAACTTGCATCTTATTCCTGGTCGGTCTGGGCATCCGGCTTAGGGTAACATTTCAGCCAATCCGGTGCGAGCATCCATCATCATTAGTCCGTTAACTTCTGGAGCACTTCACCACAGCCGCCCCTGAGCCTTGTCGCAGCCGCACAACGGTTGAGGCACGCGCTCATCACATTTCCCACACTTCGATTTTCAACGCCTCTATGTCTGATCGTAACAACGCCCCCATTGCTCCTGTGGTGGAGCCGATTTCCAAATCCATGACCGAAGTCGTGGGTGGAATCCGGATACCCACTGGCCCGGACGACCAACTATCGGAGGGGGTACTCCGTCGATCCTGATCAGCATCGGAATCAGATGAATCACCATTGTGGTGACTGATCTGATCCTCCCGGTCATCTGGCCGGTCTTCATGCTCGTCAGGATCTATGTTTAACTTCATCTCACCTTGTGTACCCGTCGATCGGGGCTGATTACACTCACTTAGGTGGACTCGGTGACGAAAAGGATGATCTTGATCAGGTCGGAGGGTTTGACCTTCTCGAGACGGGGGGTGTCCTCGGGTGGAAATCTTCACCGGAGAACGGGTTGGGGTCGACACTTATTCAGTATCTAGGCACTGATCAGGAAAGTTCGTCTGATCAGGCCAGCCAATGAGAGAGAGATATAACGAAACCAAGAAAATGCGATCAATCCACGATCTTCCACAGTAATCCACAAACGTTATCTCCACAAAACCTTTACCAATATTATTAACGTGTTCCAAACACGTGCGCGTTGCGGGTGAGGTTAGATCACCTAGAGCAAACCCGTCGGGGGTCTTCCGGTAAGCCAAAATGCGCCTTAGCACGTCTTAACCGGGAAATAGATGAGCAAGAGGGGACTAATCAACCCTGTGCTCCCAATGACTGCACACGTGGCAGAGCGACTCTTTGCTTTAGGGGGAAAATCTAAACCTGTTATTATATATGCAAAGTCCTATACCTGTGTACCATACCTCAACTCATGCCTGACCTTTACTTCGAACCTATTTACTTCGTCGCACGGTTGCGTAACACTCTCTTGCCCATCCTGGCTGCACCTTCAAGCTGACCTGTACCGATTCTGCCCCGATCATGACCCGACTCTTCAGAAGATCTTCAACCCATCCTGATCTTCAACAGACGACCTTGAAACCACTTGAGACCTGCTCTTCAGCACTTGTTCACTTCATATATAGTCCGCCCAAACCGAGAACTCACTTGCCCTTGCTTATCAACGCTGATCAAGGGCTGATCGGCCCTGATCATGATCGCCATAGTGATCGACCAGGTGATCAGGCCTGATCAGGCCTGATCAGCCCTTGATCACCTCGGGAGCGTCCAGGGTCATCATCATTACGACTCCATTCATCTTCCAAACCATACTTTCGATCTTAATGCACCGTCAGGATAACCATACCGCACTGATCTCGGCTGATCAGGCCTTGCCACATCATCTTCGGACTAATCAAAGGTTCACATCACTCGTATAACCTGTTAATCCACCTGCCCGATCTTCATTCATCATTTGATCTTCTTCCTCCGGGCGTGACAAGCTGATCAGGCTGCAACCTTGTATCATAGCCGGCTTCCACCAGTATACCGTTTCGGAAATCGGCTGGTCACCTGCTCTTGGTATGCCATGTCAACAATCACCACTATTTTATTATATCCACGAGAACTCCACTTAGTGACTGCGACAACGATCGTGATCGTGATCTTCATCATTTCGCCAGTGCCTGGGACCGGGCTTAACGACCATACTTGGCTAACTCTTCCACATCGTAAATATCCGTTGGCCACCACCTTTTCTTCTTACTCGCGATCAACCTTTTCCCACCCATCAACCGTCATATGTTGATGGGTGTTCTATCATCACCAATCATCGGCCATGTGTGGTCCACTTCAATCCCAATATTTTCCGATCGCTTCACCACAGCCGCCCCTGAGACTAACTGTAGCCGCACAACGACTGCAGTTCGACTCACTCACTTTTGAACTTCCTCTCTGGTGATCACCATGGCCGACGCAAGCCGATCTCCTCTTCCTTCTTCGTCTTCTTCGTCTTCCTCGGCTGCCCTCCCGATCACTTCTTCGCCCTCCGTTCCCAATTCGGCTACCCCTGCGATCGCCCCGATCACGACCTCTACGCCGATCACGACCAGCCTCATCCGACCGACGACTGCTCTCGCTTCATATCGACCGTCTTGGAGTCTTCCTGCTCGACCCTCGTCAGATCGCCTTCTCCGTTCCCTGGAGCAGCTCGCTCGGTTGATAGATGGATCGGGCTCATTCACGTTGGGGCCCGTGGAGGCTTGTCGGCTGCGATCGGAACTCCGAAGTGCAATTCCCGAGTTGGTTTCTCTGTACGATACCAACCGGGCACTTACGGCTGAGTTATCCGATCGTCGGATCGCGGCTGATACCTCGGCACGTGATTCCGCTGATCTGGCCACCCAACTGTCGGTTCTCCGGCTAGATCATGATCGGCTTGGCAAGGATCATGATCGGCTTGACCAAGAATTGCGGGACCTGACTGATCGCTTCCAGGGTGTGACGATGGAGCGTGATCAGTTGTCAGCTGACCTCGCTGCTCTTCGACTCTCCAAACCTTCGGACACCGTCGCCACCTTGCAGTCGCTGATCGACACGATGGCTATCACCATCCGTAATCAGGGTACGTTCATCTCATTCACTCCTTTTATAATCCGTATTTGACTCTCCATGTTAACTTCCAGATGAACGTATCGAATCCATGAAGGATTCGATGGTCGAGATGGTAGATCATCTGCAGCGCATCGATGATCACCGTCTCGACCGTGATCAGCTTCTGCACGACAGAATCCGTACTGCCGAGGATGTAGAGCGTCGGGAGATTGAAGCTCGTTATGCGGATCAGCAGGTCCAGCTCTTGGCCAAACAGCTGGCTGATTCTCGTATTGGTCGCGCTGATGTACAGAAGAAGCTGGATGAGAGCCGAAAAGTAGCTGAAAATTGCCGGCATGAGCTTAATCTCGCTCGGGTCAAACTTGAGACCCTAGAGCTTGATGATCGTGCCTGGCTTCAGCTTAACGCTGACCTGAAGAGTCTCGCGGTACAAACCATGGACAGATGGACCAAGACAGACGCTGGTTCAGGGTCAGTCCGGACGGCCTTGCAACGACTTCCCGGCCTGATCAGCTCGTTCGCTCCATCTGGCACACCGCCGCAATCTCCTGCGTTTGCCCCGCCTTCGCCCGCGTCCTCCGTCGCTTCCTTGCCTGTTCGTAGTGCTGATCAGCCCGTGATCAGCACTTCACAAGCTCCCGCGTCATCTCAATCTCGTCCACCAGCGACTCCGCGACCAGCGCCTTCGGCCTCGAGTTCTGGGAAGCGTAAGCGGACCAACTCGTCGAAGCAAAAGATGAGTCTCGCCAAGCGATCACGTCTTACGGTTGAATCGGATGACGAATCCACCGATCTGGACGAGAGGATGTTGCCTTCTCTGGCCCGATCGCGCAGCACTGATCGCCGTACGCCAGCACCGAGTTATTCTGGGGTGAATTCGCTGGCTCAGGCCGTCACTTTACTGGAGTCTGATGACGACGATGACGATGATTTCGAGGAGGACCCACCGGCTCAAGCTGATCCTGACATTCCTCCGGCGATCACTGGGGCGGTGATCGCCCCGCCACCTAATTTTACGGGCGTCTTCATTCCTGCAGCTCGATCGTCGATCAAAGAAGACGATTACAGCTACGATCCAAACCAACCGTTCATGGATCTGTATGTCGTCATGCAGGGGAGGCCAAGTCCCGCTCACATGGCCACACGGAAACCTTGGAGTGACGATCAGGTCTGGGATCTGACGCCTCGGGTTCTCGAAGTGCGGAAGAAAAGCGTCCCCCGCTTGTGGTCCCGCCCGCCAGGCTGGATCTTCCCGATCAAATCGCCGGCACCCAAGGACAAGCAGTGGCAACCACAGTTGTTGACCAAACATGCTATCGAAATCATGATCGATTCGGCACCCTGGGATGTCCTCCTGACACCCATGCCCGGGCTGGCGTTCCCTGATCGCCCTTGGTTTATCGAGCTGCAGGGGCGCTTGGCTTTATATCATCAAGAACACGTGCAGGCGATATGGGAGGCGACTCACCATTTCCCGATCACGATGGCGATGCGCAAGGACGCGTGGATCGAGCAATACCATCATGCTCGCAAGCGTCGTCGCACCAAAGCCGGGGCTGCTTGGGCCACGATCTGCGATTATGTTGTCGACGGAATTCAGCGCGGCGAGTGTGATCTGGACGTTTTCCTGTTCCCTGGCGTCTTGCATCTAACTGTTCGTCGAGCGGGATCGCCGGGACTCAAGGCTGACGGCGGGGATTGGTATCCCGGTCATGGGCACATAACTCCGGTCGCCACACTGCGTGATTGCTTGCTCTGGACCGATCAGCATGAGCCTTGGCGAAACCAGTTCCGATCGAGTCCCATGGATCATCCAGGATACAAGATTGCTCGCCTGCGTGCTAAATATGGTCCATGATCGTCGTGATAACCCACTTTTATTTCGTTCTCCATAATCAATTAATATATCACGACTTTCCTTGATGATCTTCTCGTTCCACTTTCGTAAATCGTGCTCATGTCTCATTATTGCTTCCATCTTGTAGGTCGATCGTTCTCGTGTGTGCAGGTATAATTCTTGAGTAATATATATATGTATATGCATTCGTTTCTTCCAAACCAGTCCAACCGCCCTGATTTCCACTTGCCCGATCATCATATTTGCTGATCAGCCACAATGTGTCAACCCAGGCTATTGAGATTCCTGGTTACCCTCTTCGTGGGTTTGCATCACCTCAAAACGATTCCTTCTCACCCGATCACGTTCGAATTCCTCAGTAACGCTCCACAATTCAGATCACGCTCGTCTATCCACTCGGGATCGCCGTAACCTTTCCAACGAACCAAATATTCACGGTGGGTCCGGCCAAAACGGGTTTTCTTGCCTGATCGGGTGTCCAAAACCTTCTCCACCTCGAATTCGTTCGGGTCCAGCGCTCTTTCCCAACTATCTTCGGGTAAGAAAGCCTCGTCAAAATCAAACCTTGGCTGATCATCTCCTGACAGCCTAGTCTTAGGCCGATCAGGGTATTCTCGTACCAGTTTCAACTTTGACAGGTGAACAATCGGGAAAATTCCATAATCAGTACCCGCGGTGATCAGTCGAGCGGCATGATCGCCGATTAGTTCGGCTACGCGGAACGGTCCATGCCATAAATGTGCTAATTTCTTGGCATATCCCTCTTTCACACGATCCAAGTAAAGCCAAACTCTTGATCCTGGCTCGATATTATGTGAATCGGACTGATCATTGTTCCGATCAGCTCTTTCTTGGATGGCCCTTCGTAATCGTTCGTTAACTTGTTCCCGCGCATGTTGGTAGTGACGTTGGAGTCCCATGCGCCATCGACGAGCTTCGCGATCTCGACCTCGTGTGCAACCAACAGGGATCACTGACTCGATGGTAGATCGGGGGTCCCAACCATATGCCAGATAGAATGGGGTATCTCCCTTGATCCGATCAAACGAGGAATTCAAAGCAGACACCAGTCTCTCCGCATATTCATCCCAATCTTGTTGCGCGGAGTCTGCGACATACATCTTAATAGCCCTGGTCAACGTTTGTACCATCCGCTCGGCCTTACCATTCGCCTGTGGACGGTACGCCATGGTCGCGCTCTGTTTCTGGCCAAGCATCTGATTAAAAGATCGGAACACTTCGGCCATAAAACCTGGTTCACGATCATGCCTGATCACTTCACTGGCTCCAAATCGTCGGAACACACATTCTTCGTAACTGCAAGCGACTTGTTGAGCCGTTCGTGTAGATCCTGCTTTCGCGATCACCAATCCCGTGAACAGATCAGTCCAGATCAGCAGCTCGGTATTGCCCTTGAACGATTTTGGGAGGGACGGTATGTGATCCATCGCGATCACTTGGAAAGGGTAGGTCGCCTGGATATTTCCAGGTGATCTCCCCCGGATGTTTGGCATACCTTTTCCAGTTTCGCAATCCGTACATGTTCCGACAAACTTTTGTATACTTCGATATAATCCTCTCCAATGGAAATGTTTACGGATCCTGTGGTACGTTCGTCCTACGCCCTGGTGGCCACCCTCCAAACTGACATGATAATGGTGTAAGATATCAGCTTGTAAAGTCTCCGGGATCACGAGTCTGGCCGATCGATCCAAATCCGCATCGGCCTGATCAGCTGATACATAATAAAACAATAGATCATTTTCGTCGATCTCGTAGTTAAACGCGATCTTGGCACAATCTTTTGCCTCACTCTGGCTCAGCTTCTCAAGATCACCCTTTAGAAACGCCTTCAAATCACCGATCCATTTTTCCTCGTCTTGAGCCTTGAGAATTCTTTCGATCCGCATCTCTTGTACTATTTCCTCCGTCAGGCTTCCGCGAGAGGGTGATCTGTTGGGTGGTGATCTGGTTCGTGATCTCGTCGTGATCAAGATCTGGGCTGCTTCCTTATCATTTTCCACACGGATCAACTCCGGCAGCCTATTGATCTCCACCAGTTCTTCCAACAGCGCTTGATCAGTGATTATCGATCCGGCCTGATCACGCATAGCCATAGTTGCTAAGTGATCTGCACTACGATTCCAATCACGTTTCACATGCAAAAGATCATGTCTTGGCCATCCACGTAAAGCCTTCATAACGCGATCATTCAGCAGTTTCAGACGCGGCGCTTTACAGTCGATCTCTCCAGTGATCTGCCGAATCACCAGGTTTGAATCTCCGCATATAATTACTCTTCCAATCTTTTGCTCTTGCAAGAGATCCAAACCTAGCAGCAGACCACGATATTCAGCCTCATTGACCGTGATACCTGGAGTATAATCTGAACCGGCTGATATAACAGTCCACTCTGGCAATTTCCATAGCAACGCGCTATACGCCCCTACACCTTTCTTCACGCTCGCTGATCCGTCGAAACTCACAACGATCAGATCTTCTTCTGAGCCGACGATCGGTGGGGGTATAGTGATCGATTCACGTGGTTGCTTCCGAGGAGCGACCTCGATCAGGGCTTCATCGACTTCTGATCGGGGCGTGATGCTGGCTGCCAGCGTCCCAAGAATTTCTTCTTCGCCCTTGGTGCACTTAATGATCTCCAAAGTCCACTGAGATAACACCGCTGCCCATCGCCCCAGTCTTCCGTCTAAACCATTCGCGGATAGTAACCACGCCAGACTAGATCGTTTGGATAATACCTTAATTGATCTAGTTACCAGCATAGAATAGCAAACATCCAACACACGTAACAACGCTAGCACTTCCTTATCCACAATGCCATAGTTAACTTCATTCGGTTTCAGTGTTCGGCTTGTGAACGTCACCGGGCAATAAACTCCATCGTGATCTTGGACCAATGCGGCCGATATTGCCCATTTACTAGCATATAAGATCACCACGGGAATCTTCTCCGGATCGAAGTGTTTCAGTATCGGCGTCGAGATCATCTTCGCCTTTAACATACTGAAGGCTACCATAGCGCGATTCATGTGATCTTCTGACCCTGGCACAGTTTGATCAGTTGGTGATCCAATCTCGAGATCTTTTTTAGTAGCTTCAACCTCGTGATCAGTCCCAATTGGTGATCCTCCCACCCGATCACGTTGTCTCAGGCCATGATAATCAACTTCCTTCAATTCATAAAGTATAGCGGCGTAGATCGAGAAGTCCTCGATAAATCTGCTATAATAATTCAATGATCCGAGGAAGGATTGCATGGCCTTCAACGATCGGGGAAACGGTAAGTTGCTGAGAGCGGCTAGATCTTTCGGATTTGCTTCCAACCCTTGAATCGATACGTTATGACCGAGGTAAGCGACCTTGGGCTGACCCCAGAAACTCTTGACCACACTGATCGACAAATTCCAACGCTCGCAGGTATCTAAGAGTCGTTCGACCTTATCGCATAGCATATCCCAGGATGTTGCCGTGACCAAGATATCGTCTATATATGATCGCCTTCCCAACACTGATCGGCCCTGATCTTGGTCTGGCTCACCTTCCGTAAACACATCATGTAGATCAGTGACTTCCCGATCAGCACTGATCTGGAAATACCCATAGAGAGCATTGTCGATCAGCCTTTGGTAGATCTGTGGGGCGTTCTTTAATCCAAACGGCATCCGATTCCATTCAAAAAGCCCAAAAGGTGTAACGAAAGCCGAGATCTCTCGAGCGCGATCGGTCATCGAAACCACCCAAAAACCACTAGCCATATCCAACGAACAAAACCATAAAACTTTATCCAGATCTTCTAACAAGTCATTGATCAGGGGCATCGGGTAGACCATCAACTTCGTGAGGCGATTCACCATTCTGTAGTCGATACACAATCGAATATCAACCCCGTTCTTCTTAATCACAATCACGATCGGTGATGCCCACTGCGATGTTGATGGTCGGATGATCTTTGTACTCAGCAAACCTTTGATCAAATCGGATAACTTTTCCCGGTATTGAGGTGCAACTTTACGACAGCGCTGAGCGATCGGCCTCGCATTTCCCACGTCTATATCACAAACAGCTCCAAACGCGGCTGGGGGTAGGGCGTTACCCTTCCCCATCAGTAAGTGACGCCTCTTCCAGATGATCTTCTTTAGCTGATCGATCTGCTCGGGCGTATTCACCTCGGGATCACCGACTTGTAAATCTTCCATGGTGACTTCTGGCATATTTGGCGATACTTCTGGTAACACAGCCATCTGCTTCTCGATACCTTCAATATACTGATCGCCACCTTCGTGTATACACACCTGCTCGTCCACCTGATCTACCTCTTTCTGATCGGCATCATCTTGGATCGCCCCTTGTACGTCACTCGACTGATGGTTTACTTCGGATTCAACCTCCTCTGTAATGAATTCAGCTGGTTCATCCTCCTTTTCTTCCTCATGATCATGCTCGGGCTCTTCACTGTCCTTTCCGCTAACTGGGTCCGTTGTTTTTGGTGAGCCGGGCCTAATTATACTCGATATCTGTGGACCTTCTTTGACCCGGCCTTCCCTTGTCGCTTCGATCGATGGCCTCCTGATCAGCAGCTTGGTCGGCGTAGAATACTCTGGCTTCTCGACCATAGGTGAGGTATCTTCATCCACTAAGTCTTCGTCACTGATCACGTCCGTGGTGGCCTGATAAGCCAGATTCTGCCATTCAATGTATCTTCGTGATCCCACTGAAACATATCCGATCTGTCGGGGTACTTTCCCTTCAGGTAACCACATCCCTAAGATCATGTCTTCATGGATGATCAGCGGCTGATCGGATATATTTGTGACTCTGATGTAGCTTGATCGGCCGATACCTTTAACGAACGTTGGTACCCAACGTTCGCCACGGGTCAGCCACAATTTCTGTTGCCGATCACTCGACCGAATCATGACATCGACTGATCGGGACACCCCAATGTTCTCGTACTGGCCCATCTTTAACATCCGTACATGAGTACCATACAAAGGCCGTCGGCCAGATAACTGAATCTGCACTTCATCCGGCAGAGTCAGGGTTCCATGAGATAGGTCAAGTCGTATACCGGCTGGTACCATAAAATCCATCCCCAATATCGCGTCCTGACCGGCTAGCCGTCCAACCCAAGCATTAAAATAGTAGACCAGGGATCCTGCCAAGGTGATCTTCACACGTGATCGTCCTTCCGTCATATATGAACTCTCGCCAATCCCAACACATTCTTGCCTCTGGGTACTGTCTATACGACATCCCACCTTACGAGCAAAGGCGGAGTCGATGATCGAGACTTCCGCCCCAGAGTCAAATAAAATAGTGGCTTTCTCATTGTTGACCTTTCCATTAGCTTTAGCCTGTTTAAACCACTTGTCGGGAGAGTGATACTTCCAGTATCCACGGGATTCACCGGGCAGTAGGTCCAACTCCATGATCACGTCCGATCGGGAATATTCATCCACTCTGAGACTGTAGATCGGACACCGATCGATGCAATTTGAATTAGAACATGTATTGTCGGTTATCTTCTTTTCCTCAAACTTATCTCCGCTACCGACATATGCATAAATGCAGAACATAGATCGCTCGGCTCGAACCAGATTCCAACCTGGCGAGCGATCTAGTTTAACATCTTCTCAACATCTGGTGGGAGCATACCAGCATGTTTAGTCGGCACATACCACTTGCGCATCAGATTAAAGAATTCTTCGATCGGGCAGGCGCCGGCGTCATGAAGCTTCCCACAGGTCTTGCACACGAAAAAACAGTGATCAGAAGGGTGACCTTTACGATCACATTTTCCACACGTAATTCTTTTCCAACAATCACGATCTCCATGTTTGGTCGACCCACAATGCACACATTTCTTACGAGATCGGTCCTGATCAGGTTGAATACCACCAGGTTTCCGTCCGTCCACACCATTAGTCGATGATCTCGGGCGATACATTGGTTCCGTCGTAAATACATGACGGTATTGTTCCTCGTCCGAGCTCAGACCCGACTGACCACTTTCCTCTTCAGAGCTTGAACTGTCTGATTCCTTCGCGATCACGCGAATCGCTCTGGCTGGTCGGGCTGCCGGTATCTTGCCTTGATCAGGGTGTGGCTTGGACCGGTACCGGTTCGATCCTACTTCGACCTTGGGCTGTCGACTCTTGGCCCGTTGCAACGTCCTTAGAGTCAGTTCCAGTTGTTCTGAGTCCTTTATACGGAGCAGGGTTAGCTGATCAGCCAGATCGCGATTGTCCAGAGTTCCAATGAAGTGTTCGACATGTTCACGGGCTATGTCCGGGTGTCGTGGGTCCTTGATCGGCATTTTCGCGCGTAGACCAGCAACATTCAACCGATGTAAGTACTCGATCGGCGTCTCGTCGGATCTCTTCTTCATGTGGTAGTACTGCCTAGCGACAGACACCCCCGAATTGCAATATTGTTCTTCAAATTCTTCACACAAACGGGGCCACTTCAGACGCACTTCTCGACTTAGCTGTTTAAGCCAGTTCTTGGCCGGGCCTTTCATTAGATCAGCGAAGATCAGGCATCTTTCAGCTTCCGGTGTCTTGTCCCTCAGAAAAGCTGACTTAGTCCGGCTTAACCAACCTCTGGCCTGATCGTCATCCATATCTTTTCCGGTGAAATCCTTCAATTCCGAGATCGCAGACATTCGTACTCGGGTGATCGTTCCCGATTCACTGTCAAATGCTTGCGCGGAGGCCATATTCGCTCTACGAGGCATCTCGATGTCCAGATCATCTGGATCGAAATGTTGGCTGATCTCGCCCTCTGACTCCATGTCCACATCACTTCGCGGGGGTGATCGGTGAAATCGGTCCTGGTGATCGCCCTGGCATATCGAACGAACGATTCCGGCTGATCGGACTGATTCCATCTCCACATCCACGGGTCTCTTGACCGATTTCTCAGCAGACTGATTCATATTCGGTGCCGATCGCCATGGTTGTCCTTGCCCAGGTGTGTACTGAGGCAATCCATACTGATCACCCGCAAATCGGTTCATCATTGTCGCGAACATGGCTTTTAATTGCTCTGGGACCTCCGGCATGATGGTTGGACCGGTATTGGAGGTCGGATTGGCCTGTGGCACTTCCTGAGCGTCTTCGAAACTATCGTCCGATCCGACTCTACCAGGTTCAGGCTTTCTCTTCCTGTTCTGCGACTCGGTCTTGGGGTCGATCTGCTGGATCCCTTTCGGGCCCAACGTCATACGTGTGATCCCAACCGAGGAGTCGGTGGATGCCGCTCCAGATTGTGATGACGATTGGTATATCGACTCGATATCCATAGGATACTCCACCAACTGTGATCGGTGCGAAGGATCCGCGATCGGCGACTGAACCACTGGGTTCGCCCCTAGTAACGAAGCAAGATGATCATACAGGGTGATCATAGATTCTCTGATCGTCTCTTGATCCAGATCGAATAGCATGTTCGCGTCGAAGGCACCAGTAGTGAAGCCAACCTCGTCGATCTGCGCCAAGAGGTTCCTGATCAGATCAAGTTGACTGCCTGTGATCACCGGCCGGGTCGCTCGACCTTCCAGCTTCCTGATGATCTTGGGCTTGATGATCTTCATCACTGGGTTGGTAACCAGGAACTTGTGAAACTCTCGAAGATAGAACAGTCGTTCCACATCTTGGACAGTGGTCTTCTCGGCTGGTTCGATCTTCTCTTCGTCTTCCTCGAAGATCTTCGGTTTAGGTTTCACATATTTTTTAGGTGGATCGCAATGATCCGCCCCCATGTTTTTTCTGTCTTTTTCCATTTTCTTCTTATGCATAGGATCAAGGTTAACACCTCGATCCTTTCCTGGGTTATAGTCAACTTTACTATAACCCAGATCGGCCCCGATCGGGGCCATGTGGGGAGTTATTTCATCTTTAATCTCGACCTGGCACTCCACCAAACCAGGTCGATCATCGCTTCCTTTAGAAATGGACAGCATCGGAGGCGATACGCCTTCCTCCAATACACCCGAAAAAGTTTCCTCCACTTTGATTTTCACATCTTTTTCATCATCAAAGGAATCACGGTGATATCCTGAGTCACCAAGTGATCCGGGCACGCGCACCATTGTGGTGGAGCCGATTTCCAAATCCATGACCGAAGTCGTGGGTGGAATCCGGATACCCACTGGCCCGGACGACCAACTATCGGAGGGGGTACTCCGTCGATCCTGATCAGCATCGGAATCAGATGATCACCACTGTGGTGACTGATCTGATCCTCCCGGTCATCTGGCCGGTCTTCATGCTCGTCAGGATCTATGTTTAACTTCATCTCACCTTGTGTACCCGTCGATCGGGGCTGATTACACTCACTTAGGTGGACTCGGTGACGAAAAGGATGATCTTGATCAGGTCGGAGGGTTTGACCTTCTCGAGACGGGGGGTGTCCTCGGGTGGAAATCTTCACCGGAGAACGGGTTGGGGTCGACACTTATTCAGTATCTAGGCACTGATCAGGAAAGTTCGTCTGATCAGGCCAGCCAATGAGAGAGAGATATAACGAAACCAAGAAAATGCGATCAATCCACGATCTTCCACAGTAATCCACAAACGTTATCTCCACAAAACCTTTACCAATATTCTTAACGTGTTCCAAACACGTGCGCGTTGCGGGTGAGGTTAGATCACCTAGAACAAACCCGTCGGGGGTCTTCCGGTAAGCCAAAATGCGCCTTAGCACGTCTTAACCGGGAAATAGATGAGCAAGAGGGGACTAATCAACCCTGTGCTCCCAATGACCGCACACGTGGCGGAGCGACTCTTTGCTTTAGGGGGAAAATCTAAACCTGTTATTATATATGCAAAGTCCTATACCTGTGTACCATACCTCAACTCATGCCTGACCTTTACTTCGAACCTATTTACTTCGTCGCACGGTTGCGTAACACTCTCTTGCCCATCCTGGCTGCACCTTCAAGCTGACCTGTACCGATTCTGCCCCGATCATGACCCGACTCTTCAGAAGATCTTCAACCCATCCTGATCTTCAACAAACGACCCTGAAACCACTTGAGACCTGCTCTTCCGCACTTGTTCACTTCATATATAGTCCGACCAACCGAGAACTCACTTGCCCTTGCTTATCAACGCTGATCAAAGGCTGATCGGCCCTGATCACGATCGCCATAGTGATCGACCAGGTGATCAGGCCTGATCAGCCCTTGATCACCTCGGGAACGTCCTGGGTCATCATCATTACGACTCCATTCATCTTCCAAACCATACTTCCGATCTTAATACACCATCAGGACAACCATACCGCACTGATCTCGGCTGATCAGGCCTTGCCACATCATCTTCGGACCAACCAACGGTTCACATCACTCGTATAACCTGTTAATCCACCTGCCCGATCTTCATTCATCATTTGATCTTCTTTCTCCGGGCATGACAAGCCGATCAGGCTGCAACCTTGTATCATAGCCGGCTTCCACCAATATACTGTTCGGAGATCGGCTGGTCACCTGCTCTTGGTATGCCATGTCAACCATCACCATTTCTTATTATATCCACGAGAACTCCACTTAGTGACTGTGACAACGATCGTGATCGTGATCTTCAACATTCCGCCAGTGTCTGGGACCGGGCTTAACGACCATATTTGGCTGATTCTTCCACATCGTAAATATCCGTTGGCCACCACCTTTTCTTTCTTACTCGTGATCAACCTTTTCCCACCCATCAACCGTCATATGTTGATGGGTGCTCTATCGTCACCAATCATCGGCCATGTGTGGTCCACTTCAGTCCCAATATTTTCCCGATCGCTTCACCACACAAACGTTTTCCAGTTTTCTCACCTGAGAAGAAGAGTGTAAAGGCAAGCACTTTTTCTTCTTCTCTTCATACGTGACGAATTAGGCGTCGAATGCTGGAAGATTACGGCAACGGACGCACACAGCAACACAAGCTGACCAGATTTTACAATCTTCGGAGGTATTCTGAGCGCAGTTACAATTCGAGTGGCGAAAGAAATTCGAGGAAATATTGCCACATCTCGACCAGATTGATGCGACACCCACGAAGAAAAGATTAATGACAAGAGAAACAAACTGTAGAACTGAGCCTTGAAGGTAGCTAGTAGATCATATGACTGGAGGTGAGCAAACTTCACATAACATTTCTTTTTGTTATATTTGCGGCACTGTCTATCTATACCTCATCATGAGTTGCTATATCCTTTAACAATTAATTCCATCTAAAACCATATACGCTTGGTGGGTGTCCGAAGTGAGAGTACATAGTGTACTTCGAAGTAGGTGATAAAACACGCTGTCCAGACCTCATCACCCGTAAATCGAGTGCTGCCGTCTCCTCGATTATCTCGCAGTCTGAAGCAAGGGACAAAGGCTCATCTGTCGACGCACTGCAACCTTTTTGTTGTTGGAAGTTTAGGGTTGTTTGACGAGAATGCCCATTCCCAGAAAAGTATAAAGTTTTGCTCAGCGGGAAAGTCTAATAATAAGTTCCGATTTTGCTAAATACCCTCTCAACCGAGCGACGGTTGAGAATATTTAGAGAACCTGACCCTATACAGGGTGGTGTAAGCCATGTCAAGCGCTGTAAGGGCCTCATTCCATTACACTTTTTGGACCGCGACTATATCCGACTTCGGATTTCCGTCCACGGTGGGACTCGATCCCGCAATCTCCCGGTCCCGGGGGCAGGGCCTTAACCACTGCACCAACCGAAGTCGGTGCGACGATTGAGAGGATCCGATCTACCAAGACACCTAGCACCAGAGAAGGGGGAGAGTATGGCCGATACCGGCCAGGGGCCCGGACCCACACCAAGAGAAAAACGAACCCGATAGTACAAATGTAGAGCCGTCGAGTTCGGGGAGCAGACCTGCCGCATAGGATGAAATAGTACCTGAATCACAAGAGTCGGATGTATCCCTAGCAGCACAAAACGAGGCGACGCAACCCGAAGCAGAGCCAGAGACACTGGCTAGTACAAAAACACCGCCGAAGTTACCGAATCAGGAGATTCCAGTATTGCAACAAAGGCAGTAACCACAACTGACCTTACAGCAGAAGAACATTCTCCACAGACTGCTGATATCACGAAGGAGTCGATAATTCCACAAACCAACTCAGTTGAGGATCTGATCGGGGCATTACACTCAGCCCTGGAACAAGCACCACAGCCACTTCCTAGAGTACAAACATGACTCGACATAATGCAGCAACTTTTCAACAGGATCTTTAAAAGGACCAGCATCTCGACTTTTCCCAATAGCGAAACGTTTACCTGATCTTAAGAAGAGCGAATGCGAGAAGATGATTGACTTATTCGAGCTACTGATAGTGAAGAACCATAATGATCCTGCATTATGGAAACAGAAAGTTGTAGGGGCGACACTCGACGTACAACGTTCCACTCAATCATTTGAATCCATGTTGTAGAAAATGCTTGGTCAAGAACAAATTCAGAAAGTAGAAACGGAGCCAAGTCAACTGACAGGATGGACCTCCAAGATCATAGGGGCCCAGTCTCAGAATTTACCAATGGACACGTCCAAACCCTTTTAATTCAGAAAGGTTGTTTACAATCCGGTGGAAATATCATCATTACGTAAATTATGCGAGCAGGACTACGGCAAATTCGCACCATCTCAATGCCGGAAAGAGACACCGGAAGAATGTAAAATCGTACAAGGCATAGTAGAGGGGACGATATTGGCGAGGTAGATTCCGCAGTTTATCAAGAGAATCATGTCCATGGAAGACCAAGTCCGGTTACTACAAACAATCCGAGCTCAAGTTGAAGGATGTTTGATACGTGACCTACGTGGAGAAAGTGCAATTAAAGAAACATTTCTAAGTACCAAAGGCATCCAAGAGAGCATCGCAACATCGGTGACAGCCAGGGCAAAGGAACAGAAGGAACAAAAGAACTTTGGACAATGGTCACTCAGGTAAAAAACTATTAGCTATAATCCTACTAACCATTCTTTATATTTTCATTTTATACACGCGAAATAGCAGAAAAATGTGTTGGGGTGAAAGTACCATTTCACAGATACGATCCCACACTGAAAAACATACATGGGGAACGGCCAAAAACACAGTTGAAGTCGGCATGGCAGCAACAACTGGATATTAATGGAGAGGAGTATACCCAACAAGGGTTTTATTCTTGTTTGCTAAAACCTGTCACCAGAGCGATTGAGCTAACAAAACTCTATAGTATGCTCAAACAGATTATCAAAATGTCGTTCTAACTCGATGACATGGACACCGGAGGTCCGTGGTCGGACACATCTACATCGTGGGAATTAATACTGAAACGGAGGGCTGTCCACCAGCTATTGAGGGGATTCTCCGTATCTACTGGTGCAACCGCATGATCATAGTAGAACATCCCACAGCAAAAAGACGACGACAATGTTTAAGATGCGGTGAAACTGGTCACCCGATGCGACAATGCACCACTGCTTTAGAGGAACTAACGAAACACAAGTGTATAGCCATCACGAATGAAGACATGAGAAAGTGCAAATTCCGGCAGCGACTTTTAGAAGCATGGAGGAGTTACGAAGTCAGGTAGAAACCAACAGAAAAAACTCGAAGGATCGTTAAGGTTGAATCGGAACAGTCAGAACCATCGTTAAAGACTGATAAGACGGATCACCAGAATGTTGCATCTGAAGAATCAGTTCAATATACTGGGGAAAGTGCTCACCCACGACGAAACGATGATGAAACATGGACAGAAGTTAAAAGACACACAAAACAAAAAGGGACGAAAAGGGAAACCGAGACACACTCACATCAGAATAATTCTGAATCACAAGCAGAACGAAATACTCTACCTGGACAACAACGTCGACAACCACAACAACAGGCATCACCTGATTCCACTGAAGAACACAAAAAACTTCGGAACCACAGTCAGAACAAGTCAAAGAAACCACTCAACACGGAAAAGATAATAATACGATGAAAACCAGGTAGGACAATCTACTGGGAAGCATATAGAAAACCGGTCCGTATCGTCACATCAGGAGCAATCGACACCCTCGACGGCAAGGCCACATTTAGTAAACCAGGACAAGAATACCCACAATCAGGGGCGTCAACAGAAAATGCAAACAGATTTCCTAGTAAACGAGAGTCAACAGAAAGTAAACATCACCCGGCTGATTAATAAAGTAGAGGGCATTGAAGGAGAGCGTCAACGAATCCAGTCAACGGAATTGAAATTACCGGGTCAAGACATCACTCTTTCACTTAAAGAGGCAGAGGATCAAATGAAATTACGAGAATTAGTACACCTTCGACTGGCAACTGTCACGTATACGCGGTTTGTCAGGCAGTGGCGTCATCCTCATTAAACAGCGCCTCTGCACACATACTGGAGGAAATGACTCAAAGTATAAAGAAAGGCAGCCATATGAGAGCCCTGATGGAATTTGATTTGAAATTTCCTGCGGGGGTTAGAAAACAAACATTCTTAGCGCTGGGCCGAGGTTATGACAGAATTTCTGCTCCAGAAACAGTAAAGCGTTCAAACAATATCTGGCTGAGTGTGCGTCTAGTGGATCAGCCATTTTTGATTGTCTACCCTCCACAGCGTGGGTAGTAACAACACGCTAGCAAGTATAAGTACTATGTTGCAAAGGGATATCTATGTCGTAAGTTCCATTTCTGGAGTAGATGAACCCGGAGTGATACATTTTGCGCCGGAGACGAGAAGAAAACAAGATGGAGCTACCAAGCCAGCGGAGAATACCCTATTTCGATGCGTGAGTACGTAAGCGAAGTAGTCAACTATAACATGGGATTAAACGGGGATGCCAGGAAGCTCCCGATAATACTTCACTTTGCGAATGCGCACTATTCGGCTTATATTCACGGACGTCGTCAACTTCGTCAACCATCAGCGTTGCCCCAAGATGTTGAGATGGCTGAATACGAAAGTGATGCAGAGGAAGATTTTGATGACCAGAAAACAGCATCATCGGACAGAATGAGCAATAATCCAGACTCTGGGCACAAGGAAACACTGGTTCGTAACAACGGTACAGAGGAAGGATCACTGTCAATCACATCTAGTCAGATGACAACATATGAAAACCACTCACCATGGGATCCGGAAGAGTGGAACAGCGATTTTGACGATCTAACTAAGCATCTGCAAGGACCAACAAACCAGCATGGATAAAGGTGAAACGACAGCCTGGATACAACTGGCAAATTTCTTTGCCTCCTCCTTTGCAGAAATACAACCATCAGACGACCCAGAATCTGATATGAACATCGATTCAGAAGGGCCTTCACACGATTACTAAGGGCACCTCACAGCTAAACGAACAAGCTGAGCATAATTATTTTGATCTTTCCAGACTTGATACATACACAAAACACAAATTACTAGTGAGTGGCAATATCAGCCACGTCATAACAAGGAAACTAATCTGGGTCACAATTTGGGTCTGATCTGCGTGACCCAAAATGTAAGCGGATTTAAGAAACAGGATATAAAAATGGGTTTTCGCCTGGCGGAATCAAAAAGGATCTATGTCACCACATTTCTATTTGATACAAAAAACTCACGTCACTTCTGTAGAAGAGGCTTCTCAATATGCCCGGCTATGGGAACGATAATGGGGTACTCAGAATACGCTAAGCCACAATCATACTGGAGTGTTACCAATAAAAAAACGGGGCGGAGTGGCAATTCTTGCCCATCCAAAATCTATGGAAGATATCAACCCCTGGAAACGATACATCTGGTCACAGCGTTTTATTGCAATTCAGTGGAAAAAATGATTTTAGTAAACATATACGCGCCTTCGGGACACCACCCTGAACGTGAAGATTTTCCTCCAATGGCTGGATCATAACATGCCTAAAACATCGGCCCCGCTTCTTCTTGGTGGTGACTTTAATTGTGTCGAATGCCCTATATTGGATCGATTCGGTGGAGACAGGCAATGTAAAACGGAAAGTGGCAATATATCAAGACTTATGGAACAAGCTAACCTTAAAGACGCAAGAACTTTGATTGGTTCAGGCTCTGACGGGTTTCTAGACCCAACGGAACATTTCACATACTGGAGAGGGACTCAAGCCAGCCGGCTTGACCGATTCTATTCTTTGATTATTTTCATTCGTCTCATCTTGCCCCAATGGTGCAATGGTTATAGGTCACAAAGCCTAAGGTGTTTACTGACCATGCACAAGTAACTTTGTATCTAAAGAACCCGGAAAGCCTAACAAGACAAATCACATTCCACCACGGTATCCATTTTACGGGTCGTCAAAACCAAAGTTTCAAACTGCCTTGACCCAAGACCTTATTGGGCCAAGGCAGTTTGAAACTTTTGTAGTATTGATACTTTCAAGTATTGAAACAGAAACTTACAACTCACAGTGGGTTCAACACTTGTGCCACTATACTGTTTAGTACTGTGAAAAAGGCGGCGGCCAGACGACGACGTCGAGTTGCCCAATTAAAACGAAGTATCAGAGACAATGCTCTGACGCGTAAACAACTCATTTCATTAGTAGAAACAGCACTATAAAAAGATATCAAGGCTCAAAGAGGTGATTTTCTCAATCGTTCAACGGAAACAATCCGCTGGCTATTTAAAAGAACCAATACGTGAGAAGGATCAATCGGTTTCTACTATTATACCAGGATACAGAACATCATCTTCATCATCTTTGACACCGATACCCCAATTCCTGATCGATTCGCAAGCTGCTGGCACTCAATCCTTGGCATTGAACCTAGAGATACCCAAAGACCAGCTCAAACCAACACTTTCCGCTTTCATGACAATACCCTCAGATCGACGGGTCACGAACGAAAACAATAATGTATTAATGGCAGAAATTGACGAATATGAAGTTCAAAAAGCTATTAAAAGGCTGGAGAGGCGGAAGGCAGCTGGGCAAGATGGATTGAGTAACGATTTATTCAAGGATTTTGCGGAAATGTTTTGTGAACCCCTTACTAAACTATTCAATGGTATTTTGTCCGGCGACAAACCACCGCAATCGTTCTTGAAAACATTGGTTATTCCACTCCGAAAAAAGGGAGATTCACCAGATGCATTAGACTACCCACCAATATCACTCTTGCAAACTAGTTATAAAATCTTTGCCAAGTTCCTAGCTACGAGATTACAATATTTTCTCAGTCATCTCATAGGAGACACTCAACAAGGGTTTGTGTCAGGGAGACGGCTGGATAAAGCTGTAGCCATAACGATGGCAACACTGAAACATTCATCCACTCAGCCTACAACTGATGTAAACAATTGTTCTGGTATCGTATTTTTCGACTTCGACAAAGCGTACGACACTGTGGATAGAACTTTCCTTTATTCAACATTATCACTTTTTGAATTTCGGAATGATTTTATTCAACTGATAAAGAAAATTTACATCAAGGAACAACAACTGCGTTTGTAGTTAACAACGAAATGGGTAGATCTATGGAAGTTAAAGCTGGAATACGTCAAGGATGTCCCTTGGCTCCATTGCTGTTCATCCTGGCTGTTGAACCATTAACATTAGCACTTCAACTGTCACATTTGATCGAAGGGTTAAATATTAGTTCGGATAGTAAAGCTCAAGAACACAGATTTTCAGCTTTCGTCGACGATTCCACTATTTTCTTACGAAAGATCTCTCAACTGGAAGCTGCCATGCCAAATAGAAGTAAATTTCTATTTCTTAACACAAAGCAGTATGTTACCACTTGGAACGGTATTCCGGTAGTTGCTCAGGATGAGACAGTACGGTACCTGTGTAATCAGGTGTGTCTAACGAATCTTACTCAATGTAACTGGGCATTGAAGATCCGGGCTATCCAGCGTCGTCTCTCAGTAACAACTAGAGGTGGAACTTCTTTACTGGATAGGGTTACGTTATATAATGCTATCGTCATGCCGGCAATACTATTCACTGCGATAGTATTTGACCTGCCGGTGGATGTAATGAAACAACTAATCCACCTGCAGAAATATTTTATTTGGTCATACTATCAAGACGACACTTTGATCCGCAATAATATATCACCCACTCTAATCTATACTCCGCGCAATGCTGGAGACCTTGGCTTGATTTCTATTCCGCTTGCAATGAAAGGCCAGCGTATGAATGACGCCACATTTTGGTTAATCGAAAAAAAATGATATATACAAGGAGGCAGGGATGTTTTGGCGGTTAACTACTGGATGTTCACAGACTGATTTCTTTCTCTCTCCAAAGAAAGGCCGAAAGAAGGGCACTAACGGGGGCATCCCTCACAGACTGGATTCTACAATTAAGGAGGACTTAGAGCGGTGGATTGGGCCAGACACTCATAAGCGAGAACAATTACATGAGTACGTTGTCACATACTTACCCTCTCCCTTTCAAGTCATACGGAAGTCATTCACTAAATCGTCACAGAGCCTACGAAAGGGTAGCATCATAGAAGTACCTCTTGACCTATCAAAGATTCCGTAATATGCGTTATTGGAAGATTACCAAATGGATTTCTGGGGGACGTACAAATTGGTCTGATAATCCTTGGATACCTGAGAGCGTGCTTCAGTCCAGACTTACGACTAACTTATTCACCTGGCAGGTTCCGCCCTATATGGAGCTGGCACATACAAAGGCGCAATTAGGGAGATGGATAGCGGCCATAGTCTTGGCATCACCACGTATTGAGTTAAGCCAGACAATAGGAACTCCATCCACAACCCCCTGTTTCAATGCCCGACAGCCCTCACACACTACGTATGGAATTTTTATAGTACAGGTCTAATCATTGGTGAAGAAGAAGGCAAGGAGGACAAGATCACACTCAAACAAACGTCAGGTGGTATATATTGGAAATTAACCCCTAACCTGGTAGTGACAAACGCAGATGGAACCATATCTGTCTTGAATTATGTAGTGTGTCAGCCCCATCCGGCCATCCATCGAATCGGTTGGCCACTCCAGGAAAACATAGCATTCTGGAAGATCCAACATTCAGTTAAGAAATTTTTCAAGAAATTATACCACAGGAGTATTTCCAGCCGCTGATAGAAAAATTGGAAACAAAATTCTCACAGAACGACTGGTGGGAACAGATTCAAGATCAATGCCCAAGCCGGTATGGACGCATTAAAACATACAAACCGATAGTCAGATATGGGTCCAGTATCGGATACCAACTATGCATCTTAACACTTTCTACCTCCGGGACCTCTCTAAAAGAACCTGCCATTGGACGAAACGTGTAATAGCTTTAAGACAAATGTTGAGCACATTTATAGGATTGTTCAAGTGCCCAGCGAGTCTGGCTCAAGTAGATCCATCATTGGCATGGAGTTGCTCAAGGAGAAGAACAACCGCGAAGTTTCAAGCGCAGGATAGCAAATAGATCTCCACCAGACTTGAGTCAGGGGATTCAAAAGGCAATGATGCATACCTACGAAGTGGACGCTTCGGGCTTTCAAGATCAATTTTATACACTTTGGTGGGGTTCTGTAGTATCGCTATGGCTTGCCTCTGGACTGCGGAATCAAACTATCTTAAACAAGGCAGAAAAAACGAACGAGGACCATTTAGCGTTTGTATGTTCCCAGAAACGGGCTCAGCTTGAAGCGGTAGCGGAATCTGAGCAAAGAAGGTACCAAACCCGAGAAGAAAGTCTACAATTACAGATTTGTATCCAGTGCATATTCGACATACATCCAGCACCACCAGCACAAGCGAGTGAAATAATCAAATCTGAAGCGTCCCTCTCGACGGAGACTAAGCCGACACTAATCCATAGGATTACAAAGTACATAGTAGCTAATAACCCAGGTTAATTAGACTACATTAATTATTAATCTACTATAATAATAGAATATGGTTGTCCGTCTGTCAGTCCGTCCGATCCCGCGCTTTACTTGGGTACGTCCTATACTGTAGCTTTCAATAAAACTCAAGTACCGGTCAGCAATTTTAAGTGCTATATGTCCAGATTTATCCATCTCCTAACCGGTGTCGCCATTCACGTAATCATAACCAAAGTCTGGCGGTACCAAACTTAGCCGCTTTAATTTAGGTAAGTATTATACTTTAGCCTTACAACGGTACTGGTGCATGTACTAAAAAACGGCGATGAGTTACAGCAACTTCAAGTGCTAATTTGCCACAAACTATCCACCAATTAATCTTTGAGTCCATTTACACAGAATAAAGGTAAACCAAAATACAATCGACCTCTGCCGCCCCTGTTGGAACAACGGGTGCAGCTACTTGAATTCATAATAATATAATAGTCCATTTAGTTATAACTATTGGCTATTATAAACTTTTGACTTCGCGTCACCAACTCCGGTTCACCTGGAGAGTCTGGAATTTCGTTGAGAAAATTGTTATGTTGCGGCATCCGGATCGATGGTGCTGGTATAATGTCAAAATAGCACTGCAAGCATAATTGAAACCTCATTCCGTTGTCTCTGAGGTAAGTCCTTCTTCTTTCAATGGCTGCCACTGAGAAGAGTCGTGATTTGCGTTGGGATAAAATAAATTCAAGATGTCCCCTTTGACTTTCGCGTTTACCTTCAAATATCGTCATATTGCGCAACTGCCACATCCACACTTGGGCTAGTCCACTTAATCCCCACCACAATTTTTCTAGTTGTAATCAGACAGATAGAGGCTGTATTTCTTCCGCATCTCTTTTTGAAACTCTCCAGCGATTTCCGGAGGTTGACGAAGTGCTATAGCATACAGCGGGGAAGTCTATATTCAACTCACGTTTTGGCCAAATCCAACTAAGACTCAGAAGTGGTTAGGGTTGTAAAAAAGTATGCAGTTTGGTGTCCAGTGTACATGTATATCTCGAGTTTTAACATGTGGAGTCTAGTGTTCGCAGCTATATTCATCCGGAAGGTGCCGTTTTTTCATGGCCACGATAATTGTGACCGGCTCGTGAAGATTTCCAAGGTGAAAGGTATGGTCGAGCTGTTCGACTATCTTGTGGTGTATTCGCTCTCAGAAACTCCTTCCGAGATGCGAACACCCACGGGGGGGGCAAACGACCGACTCTCCGAGGGGGTACTCCTTCCATCCAGGTCTTGGTCCGAACCAGCATCAAGCTGGCTGGAACGGTCACTTCCTTCACCTTGGCTGAGACGACTGGGATGATCCATGCAGAGCCCATCTTGTGTACCCGTCAGCACTGGCGGTTATGTGGTAAAGTGACATGTGAATTAATAAATGGGAAGGTGTGAAGTACTTTCCCGAGGGCGCCTTCTGATTGGCGGAAAATGCGGACCAAGGGCATAGGTGCCGGATGGCAGTCGCCGAGCGTATCTACCAGCAGCAGGACGGTGCCAGGCCTGGAATCGGGTCAGATGGGTGTGGTCGAGACGTGGGTAGTTGGGCTAGCGGACCAGGCGAACCGGATGACCTCGGATAGCGGACAACCGAAGGGAGGATTGGTCGGAAGGTATGGGCAAAGGGTCCTGAAGGATGTTGAGTTTCTTAGAGGACGGAGGAGGAGCCAGGGTCGGACGTGGATTTGCTAAGGAAGTGCTAACGCCAGCGGTCAAGTGAGATCAGATGGATGGCCATCCGGCCGATCCGGCTGGTTCGACCAGCTGGGGTTGGTGTACTGGCCGGACCGGTACACAAAAGAGCCTCCGATTGGAGTTAACCAGCCACTTCAGGTAAGACACATAACTTTCCAGCCGGGATATTTGGGGTAGGTTACACAAAAGGGAGTATTGGACATAGGGATAAATCAGTATACGTTTCGCTTTCCTAGACACAAGTCGCTTTCATTGGTTCACGGCAGAGGGCTAACAAGGCCCCCTCTTGCTGTTATTGGTTTGCCCGGGGAAGGTTAAAGTAACCCACCGGAAGTCCCCTGACCGGGAGTCGCTGCGTTGCGTGTACTCACCTCAAGTCGCCCGTGTTTTGAACACGGTTATATCAAGAATTGAAAAGTGTGGTAATATTTTGGCCTACTGTGGAAGATTGTGGAGTTATATTTGGATTCCCCTTTTACGTACACGTTTGGATTTACCCCTTTATTGTCATTGGTTTAGCTGGATCGATTATTCTCGGTCCAGCCCCCGAAGTATACAAACTTTAAGTATACTGCCAATCGAGCTCCCCCATGAAGATTTCCGCCCAGGAGCTACCCCTAGTCCTAAGCCTCGTCTCCTTATTCGACGGACTTTACACTTTTCGCCCTAGGGTCTATCAAGAGAGCGCAACCGCCAGTCCTGACGGGTACACCAGGTGAGCTTTTAACATGGATCATCCAAGTCGTCACGACAAAGGTGATGGAAGAGACCGATCCAGCCGGCCGGATGCCGGATCGGATCATGACTCGGATGGACGGAGTACCCCCT
>MIQA02001993.1:0-14285 GCA_001887855.2 Sclerospora graminicola | reverse complement strand
GCACACTGTACCATTTTCGAACCTATCATGGGTTTTACTGTATATTTGGGGTGAGTCTATGGTTTTGGGGGTGATTATAAAGGCTCCCTTAAAGTCATAGCCACAAACACGAGCATTCTTGCCCTGCAAGTCCTCCGACCGCACGAGCACGGCGTCTTGCGCCACCATTCAACTTAAATCCCTCTCAGATGCGAATACATGTCAATCGTGATTACGTACTTTTTTTATTTCTCAACCTATCAAACTGTCATATTGCTTTGTTGCGTTTATTTCCGCCGAGAAGATTTCTCGTCTATAAAGCAAGAATGCAGCCGGATAGTTTCTGTAGTTAGTATTTACATTACTTGGACAAGGTTTAGTTTAAAAATTGATGTTAGGTGTTGTTCTATTCTATAAGCAACACTAATTAAATTATTATATGCTCCTTATTTGCTTGACAATAATTCGCCTGCTGGCTGGTATCCAAGCAAATAAGCAGTCTGGGCTTTTCCATCGTGAGAATAAATAGGATGAACTAGTCTTGTTCTTCCTATACTTTAAACAATTGCGTTAAAATCTCAGAAAAAAAGCGAATACGGACCTCTTAAAAAAAGATTGATGATAGACTGCCAAGTAATAATAACTTCTGTAACGCCGAGTCAGTTTTTTACCACGCTAGTCACAGCTCTAAAGTACTGCAATTGAAGCTGTCAAATTAAAGGGAGCCCTTTTGGTACGCGCACAACTCCTGTACCGTACCCAGGTACACTGTACCGTAAATAATATCTACTCTGACGCCATTTGGGTGAAAAGCACAATAAGGGTCTCGAATCTCTTCGTACAACCGTAGGTTTTCATACGTTTTAATTATTTTAGGAAGAAACATGATGTTCTACATACATCCAGTCCCATTTCTCTCGACGCAGCTCGACTGTTGGCCAGTAGTGGTAGTCTGTTTTCAGCGTGAACACTTTTGGTTTAGTATTGATGGAAATGGTCTTTAAGCGCACCGACTCGCGATTGCCCAAACGTTCCACTACCCGCAAAAAGTCGTCCAATGTATGAGTCGGCTCACCGTTAACTTCCACAAGCCAAATAGTTGCTCGCAAACCATATTTATGCGCCGGAGATCCATAACACCATCGTGAGCAATATACACCGCCACCTTCCTCCGGAATATAGCCTAGGCTTGCAACTGCAAAATGGGGGCTTTGAACAACGAGACCACACCAGACAATGACACGATCAGTGCCCATAGCTGAAAGCTGAGACGTGCAAACACTAACTTCTATTTCCTTCTGATCCCGCACCACCAAAACTTTGACTTTTGCTTTACCGTCCACAGCACGTTCCACATCTGTGTCTCGCACCACAACTTTTCCATCGATGGCAAGGAGCAAATCACCGCTTTCAAGCTGTTCGGCACAATCCGTGCCAGCCGCACATCGCTTTACTCCAAGTACTTGGCGCTTATCCTCATAACAAGACTCGAGTTTCTGAATCCATGCATCTGATAGTCCAAGACCAGAGCGTGCCTTAGACAAAGAGTATGTCAGTAGTTGCGCCGGTAGTATGTTGACTGATGCAGGTATACGTGACGCGCGCAGTTCGTCTATAATGGGTCGAACAACGCTAACTGGTAACCCACGGAAAACTTCTTTGCGACCAGCGCTATCCTGATAGCTGAAGGACAACCAAAGCGAATTTACAGCGCCTGTTTCATCGATAAACACACCACCCACAGACTTTGTAATACGATCAAAATGCAGCACCTCGACGTTGCAAGCTTTGTACCGCGGTGGTTGGAAATCGCGCAGCACAAGACGGTCCAGCTTTGTGACGACTGACTTCATGGTAACAACAGTCCAGTTACTGCTCAAGCCGATGTAGTCGGCGGTCTCACCAACTTGTAGCGGTTTTTCAGCCAGCATAACGCTCTTGATATGACTGGCTACAGCACCCAAAGTTTTGGGGTCGTACTGCACAATGGAGAAGTTGTGAACTGGATGTACGAAAACCACTTTAGCCGAGACTTCAATTGCAGCGGCAACTGTAATTAATACGTCGCCAAGGGCAATAGGAACCGTGTTTTGGTCCACAAGCACGAAACCTTGCTCGGCATCCACCACAACTCCCAAGCCATGGTAACTTGAGCTCGAAATACCATCAATCATGTAAGGAATGTCAAAAGACACCATCACCAGTGATAGTAGGGTCTTCTTACCAAGTGCATTTCCTCCAGGAAAGCTCAACGGTGCTGGAGTAAATGTTGGGCTTCCGTTATTTGCAAGATTTGTGAGTATTTTATTACAAGTTGACATGTCCTCGTTGCATGGCTTGGAATACCACAATCCGTCTTTGTCGTTGCGTGCGCACAGCTGCATCGGAAACCAGAGACGATCCATCATAATAAAGGCTGTACGGATACGGTGACGATCGCGAATCATAAAATACCGCAACACTGTGCGAAAGCCGTTGGGTAGGGACACCATGACACGCACGAAATCATCTAAAGTAGGCGTCGGCTCTCCTGCTACAGACGTTATTATACAAGGTTGAGCCAGGTGCGCTTTCATGAACATGTGACCCGCTTGAGCTAAATAGACACCTCCCACCGGCATTGATGCGTTACGAGCTTGCTGATAGGACAATGCATGCACAATGCCACCTCCAATTTCCAAGTACCTGTCTGGCGTGATAGAATGTAAATCCTGGATGGTTAATGTTGCTGTATAGTTCTTTTCTCCGCGCTGTATCTGAACTTCCACACTCTCAGCAACGTGCAAGTCCATAAATTCTTCAATGTCCAAAAACGTCGCGCCGTACTTCCCCGCAAACTTGATAAGCACGTCTCCTGTACGTAGTTGATCGTGAGCTGGCCCTCTTTGGATGACTTGATCCACAACTAGCATGCCTGTCTCCTGCGGCATCTGCTGGCGCACCAGAGCCTCTGTTTCTCGCGACAGTCCAAGACGCCTTACTTCATCAAACGCCGTATGACGAAAAATCGTTTGAATTGTACCACGCGGCACCGGTTTACCCTGCTGAATAAGTTCAAGCACTCGAACAACGCGATCCAGCGGGAGATAAAATGACGACGCCGCCTTCTTGGCTCCTCCGGCATTTAGTGCAATGGCACATCCGTCAATATTCAGCACAGGAGAGCCACTCGAGCCTCCGCTTGTGCTGCTTGCTGCCGCATAATAAAATGTATTAAAATCATTATATGTGCTGGAGCCGTAAGATGGTGCGTCCCGATCTAATTTAGCCAAAATGCCAGGAAGAATCGACAACTTTTCTCCCGCGTCGTTGCCAACGACGCGGATCTCGGCGCCAATCTTGGCCGCTTCTGGCCGTAGAGGAATTTCGTGCAGCTCTAAGAACTTGACTCTACTAGGATCAAAGCGAAAAAATCCAAAGTCATGCACGGGATCGCGATAAATAGGCACAAGATCAACTTCTTCCTTATTAAGGAAAATAGCATCAGCTACAACGGGTCCCGGCGTTACCACGTGACGGTTCGTGAGAATTAAACCCCGTTCCATGTCTACTACAAAACCCGTTGCAACGCTGAAGCTCGCGCCATTGCCATCAAATGCGCGCACACTTAATAATCGAATGCTGACAATGGCACGTATACAATTTTCCAGACTTCTAAGCCAGCGCTTAGATTCACCTGTGGCCGTTTCTACGCCGAAACCGTTGAGTTGGAAAGACCCGACAGCAGAAACTGATTGGTATGATTGCATGTCTTCTTGCTCCTCCATCTGAAAAGTTTTGTCATGTACAGTACTGGTAGAACAACCAGTATTAGTGGCTCTCACGGTGTTCATTATCTACTAATGAACACATAATTAAGGGATGTTCGGAAATAGTCTGTGCCAGATATAAGTTGGTAATTAGTCTGGGTAAAACTAAGTGTCACACACACCCTGCACTATAACGTGGGTACAGCGTACCGTAAAACCCGTTGTGTCACCTAAATAATCAACGGACAAGAATACGCCATAGCTAACAGTAAATATGGAAAAAAGATACTGAGACAGTATCCGGTAAAGCAGGCAAACTAGCTAACCGAGGGCCACCAACATGCATAAGCAGTCTGGGCTTTTTCATCTTGAGAATAAAACTTTGAAGTCGGATGATCAAGTCATATTCTACCTATAGTTAAAACAACTGCGTCCGGGCGATCTAAAATCTCACAAAAAAGCGAATACGGACCTTTGTAAAGACAATATTGATGATAGGCTGCCAAGTAATAATAACCTCGGTAACGCCGAGTCATTTTTCGGCCAGGATAGTCACAGCTCTAAAGGCTGCCTAAACCTATATTGGTACTATTTTATAACCAGAGTTTTCACATTTTGAAAAAGTGTTCAAAAATATAACGGTTGGTTTTTCTTGACCTGTATCAATCTTTCTTACGATAACTTTACTTCAGCAAGAGCGTCTTCAAAAACATTGATATCGGTGGGATCGATTTGCAGGAAGCCCCCGCCCTCTGTGAAGCTGCTCTGCTTTTGACATCATTTTTACGGTACGATGTACCTGCTTTATGGTACAGGGGGCCAGGAAGTTTCGAGAACTCGCTTATTTTTCTTCACCTAAATTAGTCTTGCCAGACTAATTCCGAACACAGACTATTTTTGCACACAGACTAATTACGGTGGGAGGAGTAATTAGTCAAGTGCCACACACAACCTGTACCATAACGTGGGTACAGAGTAAAACCCGTTGTGTCACACACGACTTCCTAGCTAACAGAATAAAGATACTGAGACAGTATCCGGTAGAGAAGTTTTGCCACCATTACTAGACGTTTTAATAAACTTCTTGCTCCTGAATTCACGATACAGTTGATCGAATAGATGCATATAATGGCGTTTCTGTAAGTGGAGATTTATCCTGTTGTGCACACGCCATATTTTCATTGCAAAAGGAAGTGCAACGGTCTCAGAAGCTAACAACATTTTCTCTGCATTGACCGGCATCAGGTAAATGAATTTGTATAGCAAAATTATCATACTTCGAAGTATTCTCGTCAATTATAAAGCAAGAATGCAGCAAGACATATTCTATTGGGTTAAGATTTAATTAGAAGTTAGTTTAAAAAATTGATCTTAGGTGTTGTTCTATTCTATAAGCAAGAAAAAAAAAGATTAGAAAAACTTGTTATATGCTCCTTATTTGCTTCACAATAGGTAGCTAGCTGGCTGGTATCCAAGCAATCCAGCTAACCGAGGCCACCAACATGCATAAGCAGTATGGGCTTTTCCATCTTGAGAATAAAACTTTGAAGTCGGGTGAACTAGTCGTGCTCTACCTATAGTTTAAAAAATTGCGTCCGGGCGATCTAAAATCTCAGAAAAAAAGTGAATACGGACCTTTTCTTGGCTAGTCACAGCTCTAAAGGCTGCCTAAACCTATATTGGTACGATTTAATTACCAGAGTTATCAAAGATTTATAGTTGAAAAAGTGTTAAAAACTATAATGGTTCACTTTTTGACTTGTATCAATCTTTCTTACGATATCTCTACATCAGCAAGAGCGTATTCAGAACCATTCATATCAGCGGGATATCAGGAAGCTCCCGCCCTCTGTGAAGCTGGTCTACTTTTGACATCATTCTTTACGGTACGCTGTACGTATTTTAGAAGTAGTAGTAAAATGTAGTCTAATTAATCTTAACTATTAGCTACTATGAACATAGAAAATCTAGAGTGAAGATGAGGCTCAGTGGGTGTTGAGCAACGATCATCATTCCGAATTCTGGAATCGCCCTGCTGACGACGAGGTAGGTTGGTATCTGGTGCTGGTTGTAGGTCGTATAAGCACTTTAAACTTATTACAAGTCGGATCCCCTCCTCCCTCGTTGCCGTCGCTCTCTTCGCATATGCTGCTACCGAATCCAGTTGGGTACGGCACTGTTTCCATACAAATTCTAAATGTTCGTAAGCGTTCTTGGTTTGCCCTTGGAATACTGCACTGTTGCGAAGTTGCCAAAACCATGCGATGACGATACCGCAAACCCCCGCCCATATTCGGTTGTAAACTTTTACATACGAATGATCGTACCACCCATACGTTAACATCATCGCCTTCTTCAGATTACTCCCTATCGGAGGGGCTTCCTTCCGCACGATTGCCTGTTCATATTCGTCCACTTGATCCTCACGTATTGCGCAGCCTAACCAGTGTCGCAGAAGCCGCACCCAGAATGCCTTTGCCCGTTGACATTCCCAGAAAATATGCAAGATATCTGCTACAGCACATCTTTGCCGTGTTGCTCCACTCTGGTAGTACGTGTTTAATTGCATTGTCCTGGCCCTATATAGGACCTACACCTGGTAATCAGTTAAAACATTATCATGTTCCCATACCTGTGTCGGCTCGATATCTTGTAAACTATGCCACCATCCATGCTGCTCCGCTGAGTGTGATCAGGACCGAGCCATTACGATAGTTCCTTTTTTATACCACCGGAAGATCCTCTTGGGAGATCTCCGTAGGCTCGTAAATTAATCGGCGAAATGTCCGGGCGGATTAAATTCCCGTGTACTAATCCTGCCATGCCTGCTGGTAAATATCAGGGGATGATATGAGCCAGTGATGGGCCATCTTTAGACGTTGAATTTTGATGGCTACCGATATTGAAATTAGTCCAACTCCACCGGCTCGTTTTGAACAGCAGCGAGATTTTATGTCGGCCGGAATCCCCTTGTACCGTTTTGCCCTAAATAAACATCTTTTGTAAGTGTAGTAGTTGTATTAACACTTCCCGTGGAGGTTAAAAAAACGGGCTGTGAAAAGGATGGAGGAAATAGCAATGACATTAAACAGTTGCACCCGTTCCACTACCGCCGTTGTGCAACTTGTTGCTGTGGCTAATCTTCTCCGCACTGCCTGTAGCCGAATTGCCCAATTAACTGTTCCTAATTCTGTCCATCGAAATTGGTACCCCAGGTATCGAACTGTTTCACCCTCCGATACTACCGGTATACCGTACCATGTTTTTGGTACAGAATTCGAATTTAGAAAGACAAAGTTACTTTTTGCAGGTTGTATCTTTAGTCCCGCCAGTTCGCCAAAGCGGTGGACCACCTTCAATGCCGCCGGAACCATACTCGCATGCCGTACAAAGACTGTTAAATCATCTACAAACGCCGTAAAACGGTGTTCGACTGTGCCTTCTCTCTGTAAAGGATGGATTCCTCTAATTGAACCATTCTGGGCCAATGCTAGTGCTAATGGCTCCACTGTCAAAATGAAGAGGAGGGGTGCCAGCGGGCATCCCTGACGAATTTCTGATACCACATCCATTGGTGCTGAGAAAGTATTATTCACTAAGAACTCCGCGGTCGTACCAGAATGTAACCTATCCATTAATTCCACAAATTCATCAGAAAATCCAAACAGAGAAAACACCGTAAGTAAAAAGGGTCAGTCCACTGTGTCGTAAGCTTTACTGAAGTCCAGAAATAACACTCCAGCACTATTTGCATCGGCCAATTTCGGTGCCCCCTGGTAACTTTTGAAAGTCGCCATCATTAGGACTACCGCTTTATCCAGCCGTCTGCCTGTCACAATACCTTGTTGTGAGTTCCCGATTAACTGACCTAAGAATTGTTGGAGGCGTTTAGCCAGAATCTTGGCAAAGATCTTATATCCAGTCGTTAGTAATGATATCGGACGATAGACAAGCGCGTTACTTGAATCACCTTTCTTCCGTAAAGGGATGATTATCGCTTTCATGAAGGAAGGAGGAGGGGGGCTTGAAACACATCATTGCAAACACAAACCAAGGGATCCACCATGACCGTCGGAAAGTATTTATAGAAATCGTTTCCCACCCCATCGCGACCTGCAGCCTTGTGACGATCCAGACCTTTTATAGCCGAATGTACATCATCCACTGTTATTGGCGATAACAACGCCTGATTTTGCGCTACTGTGACACGCCTTGAATGTGCTATCCGCATAAAATTGGTAACGGCTTCCTTGAGACAATGACCCGGCCATGTTCGATGACATGTGCCCATTATGGGTTGCCAAGTCATGGCAAACCTGTCAGGAATGGACAAGTTGCCCGGGAAAGGACGATCGGTATTCGATTCGATTGTTGTTACCGTCTGGTCTTTCTCCCAAACTGCGGTTCGATAAAAAAGCCACCTAATGTCTGGAATCGATCTGTGGAGACGTGATCCTCGCCGAAACCGCCTTTTTGCCTGTAACGTTTCCGCTAAGGAGGTAATGATGTGTTGCCGGGTTTGTGCATTAGTATGAGTAGTCTTTTGTATTTAATGCTGTCTCTGTCTCCGACGTCTAGACAGCCGCCGTCTCCAAATGTATAGCACATCCCGTACATGATCAATCATATTATCCCATGTCCTGGCGTCGAAGACGATATTGGGTCGTTGAGAAAGGTGTTCACTAATTGATGACTGAATTGCCTCCGAGTTTGACCCTTGAAAAGGATACGTTATCCGATTCTGTGCCCTAGGTCGCTTAGTACCTGCCGGATCCTTCAACAGTAACATAACATGGTTATGGTCTGAGTACAGAGGTGGGCTGTCTACTGAAACCCATACCACCCATTGTCTCCAGTTATCCGAACATAAAATCTATCTAGACGGCTCGCTTGTGTGCCTCTCCAAAATGTGAAATGTTCGGTCGGATCTAAGTGCAACTGTGTTGGTGCTGAACCAAGAAGTAATCTTGCATCGTGTAAGTTCCAGTCTGAAACAATTCTAGCCAGGACCGCACTTTCTGGTTTAGTCGAGGGCTGTCCCCCCAGTCTATCTAGAACTGGTGAGTCGACACAATTAAAGTCCCCGGCTAGAATTAAATTATCGAGTCGACGTGGTAGCATCTGCCTTAGATCTTGAAAAAAATCCTCTTGGGAATGGATGTCCCCCGTAGGCCCATAAAAAATGTTTATAATGATACATCCATTCCATTTCACTGCAATGAACCTATGTGACCAATTAGTAAAGTTCCATGGAGATATAGCGTGTGCTACATCCGGCCGCACTAAAATAGCTACTCCACCTCTTTTCTTGTCAAAAACACTCTAATATGACAGGTTGATTTTTTCCTGGTATAGTCCCCAAACTTGAGCCCATTGTTTTAGCAACCTCTAATTTTTCGGCAGTCGTCGTGATGTGTGTTTCTTGGAGAAGGATAGTTAATGTCCTACATTTCCGAATCGCCAAGCTACTAGCCATTCGTTTATGTCTCGTGATGTGAAACCTCTCACGTTTTGACTAAGTATCAAATAGGTAGTCGCAGTTGTTCGAGGATAGTGTTGTACCTGGCTTGGGTCAAATTCCATGTCCCGCAATAACCGGTGCTTGGTATAGGTGTCCAAGGAGTTGAGGTTGTAATACGAATGTTTCATAATATTAACCATATCGGTGCCCTTAGTACCGGTGTTGTACCAATATATCGGTACCATCTCCTTCCAGTGGTACCGGTAATGTGGTACCGGTACTGGTACCCTGACTTTTTTGAGCTGATTTTATTACTTGCTGCGATGTCATAAAGGAAGTTAGCTGTTTCCAACAGGAATTCGATCCCCGTTCGATTGCATCTATATACGCTGCATATTGTGTCGAAGTCGTGCGAACCTGTAGATGTCGTTGGAAATACGTAACAATTGAATCCGTCGGGTGATGATCCAGGCCGATAAATGCTGCAACCTGTTCTGCATGTAGGAACGCGCTGAGCAGCCCTTGTGCCAGTACTCCAGTTTGTTTTGGAGAGAGCAGTCGTAATATAGCACTTCCGCCATATTTCATTTTCCTTAAACGCGTCCATTCCTGTCAATTGTTTAGGATGGCTAGTTTCTGGGCTTGTGTTGACACTTGTAGGTACCTGTCTTCCCATGTTCTAAACCATTCGGCTGGGATCTCCGCAAGTCCCTGGGTTTTCCCAGTTTTAACCATCGCAATCCAACACTGTTCACGCCAGTTCTTGGTAAGTTCAGTAAGTACGTTTGAGTGAAGACTTTCAAGTATGTGATATGTGCGTGGGATGTCCATAAGCAAATGGAGTAGTAGATTGGGTTCAAATTTCACTGCTTTCATCCAGACTGCTTTAGTGGAGGTCATAGTGGGAAAAGTAATACTTGTGTTGCGGTCACACTCAGGTTGTAGCGTGTTCCAAGAGGCTGTAAAATCGGCGATAGTAATTGATAAATCTGTTGCTTCCTCCTCACAATCGTTGAAGTCATCAATTAATTCTCGCACGATCGGGAGGGTCTCGTCTGGTGGCTCTTCCCATCTCAATGTTGTCCCGTCTACATACTCGTTTTGAGCTGTAATGATTTTCCTCTGACTGATCCCTGTCCATCCCCTCCGAATTTTGCGAATCCGTTGGAACAAATTCCGATCCTGAGGATTGTGAACTTGGGAGCAGCAGGGTCTCGGGTTCTGGTTGATAGTCCTGTCATACTTTGCTATACCATTGATGCAATATAGGCTCTGAGATCTGGTATTTTTGTAAAAACCAGGTGCGTGTGGGAAAGTCATCCAAGTCCGCACTTAATAGGTGTTCCTGCTCTGGAAGCGACAACTGGGTGACAGTATCTGTGAGAAAGTGCAGGACTTCTTTCATCCTCGGATCGCCAGTTCTAATAATTTCATGAATCTCACACTTGAGGGCATGGTGGATCGTTGGACCCTCAAGGCAGCTGATGATATCATCAAAATCGCCTTCCCACGAGTCCGGGTCCCACGGGGATTCTGATGCAAAGTCGTCGTCTCGGCTTGATCCGTGTACCGTATAGGTCTCCGAATGTTCCTCTGTACTATTATCTTCCTCCATCGATACATCGACTTCTTTAGGTTCTGTTGCGCTCGAACCTGCTGAGTTCTCCGTTAAGAGGTTACCCGGTTGAGCCTTGGGTTCCTTCTCGTCATCATCGTCTTCATCGCTGCTACTTGTTCCCATATCAATATCATCTTTTACCATTTCTTGATTTCCAAAAAGTAGGGCTGAGTAGTGTTCCCCCCCGAAACGTAGTAAAAGAGCTAGCTTGGCCGCAGATCCGTCAGATTTAAATACCTTCATATAGTGCCTGATTTTATCACAAAATGCTTGGGTCGTAATGGGGTATTCCCCGCTCATTTGGTATTTCTTGTTTTGAAACGTCCGGGTTTCAGGAGTGTACATTAACACTGCCCTTTTCCGCTTGGCTTATAACAAAAATCTCTTTCTGCAATAGGGTGCTCATACTTGACAAGGTATCGTTGCTTCCCCAGGCGGACATGGGAATTGTCTCTTCAAGTTTCGAACTGCTCAGTGCAGTAGATACTCTTGAAAAAGCCAGCTTCGATTATTTCGCGGAGAATAGTGAATAGGCTCGACCTAGCCCTAATAGCGTTTGTTTCCGGATACCCGGAGGAAACTTGATATCGAAATCAATCAATGCCCGAACCAAACATCCCTCTTTCATCTTTGAAGCTAAATCCTCTAGTACTGGAATTCTGTCACTGTCCAACGCCGACGAGGTCAAAGCCTGACAAATTGCATAAACCTGGCAGTTACCTGTGGCGGGCGAACGCACTGGTTTAAGAGATAAAAAGTCAGTCAACTCTCGTACTGAGTTAAGCATCCTTTCAGTGTTCTCTGGGACGGTTGGGTGTAGAGATACGACCAACGGGCCTTGTTCCTGAGTAATGGCATCTATGGATTCAAAAATCTTGGCTTTAAGTTGACCTTCAACCATGAGGAGTGCGCTAGTTTTCTTATTGAAAATCCTCTCCTGCTTGCGCTGTTTCGCCGTGAGCTTTTTTTGCTCCATTCCCCGTTGCTTAGGGCTAACACTACGAGGCCCTTCTTGGGGATCCTCCGTATTTTGGTTGGCTTCTTTGGTGTTCCGATTATTTGGTACATCCATTCTGGTTTCCTTTTGTCCCGACAGTTCTGTCCCACGATTCAACTTTCGAATATTCTCTTTCAAGCTTGAAATAAATTCTTGCTTGACTTGGTTCTTCTCCGGTGTCGTCTTTTGGGGAGAGGTGGTTTCAGTTTTCTTCCGTTGCTTCACTGTCACCCACTCAGGTGGTGCATTTCGTGCAGGATGTGTGCTATGCGCCCGGGCTGGCTGTCCACTTTCCCCTTGCTGAGATGGTTTCTGGTCCCCCTCTGTAGAATGTTGCGGAGGATCATCCTTGTGCTTCGTCATGTCGGCAGCAGGTGTTTCCTTAGCTGCCTCCGCTTTCCTGGCTTGATCCAGCTGTTGCTCCCGTGTGCGATCTACTTGTTGACGTAAATCCTCCATGCTAGTGAAAGTTGCCACCGGAATGGTCAATGTTTTAAGACCCTCTGGTTTAACCTGGATACAGTTAATTTTAAGTAAATCGACTAACGGTGTCGTGCATTTGCGCATTTGATGCCCCGTTTCTCCACATCTGAGACATTGAGTCCGGCCCTTAATGGAAGGGTGTTCAATAACTATCATGGTTTGGCACCAATATAAACGCTTAATCCCTGCTAGTGCTGATGGGCATGCCTCAAATTCGACAATCAGCTCCCAAAGTGTCGACGTGTCTGAGAAGGGGCCGCTCTTGTCTAGATCGTCAAGGTGAAAATCCATTCCAAGAATAGACTTTAAGGAACTGGTTAACTTTAATAAATCCATTGAGCGAGTGATATTCTTGACGATACATGAGTAAAAGCCATTGTGGCTATATGTTCCCCATTATGATCTACTTGAGCACCCCACACTGTTTTCCCTGGGGACCGTTCTTCATGATGAAGATTTCGTAGTGAATGTTCGTACCGGTGAAAGGGAACCCGGACCCCTGTAATTTTTTTGCCATTTCTCTCGTGAAAAAATGAAAATACAGGGAGTGATCAACCACATTGTAGCTAATGTTTTAAACTGGTGCCACCATCTCCCATAGTGCAGGTGAGCCCGTCCCCCTAATGGATGCTGCCGTTGCTATGCTCTCTTGGATGCACTTCGTACTTAAAAACGCTTCTTTAATCGGGCTTTCGCCTCTCAATTCCATCACTAGACATCCTTTCACTTGCGCTCCGATAGTGTGGAGAAGACGTACTTGCTCATCGGTTTTTATTATTCTCTTTAAAAATTGAGGTAGTTGGCGGGCGATGATATGCCCCTCAACCAAACCTTGTACAATTCTCCACTCGTCATCCGTTCCTTCTCTTAATTGTGTCGGTGCAAACTTTCCATAGGTCTTCTCACATACTTCTCTCAATCGAGTAATTTCACCCGCCGAAAACACATCCGTTTTAAAAAGAAACGGCTTCGTGAGGATCTTCGCACTCAGTGGTTTTTCCGTAGCTGGTTTCGCGGTACTAGGCCCAGCTACTTTTGTAGCCCATCCTTGTAAAACGGCGGAATCATATCAACCTTTTAACATGTTCTTGGCCGATATTTTTCCGCAGAATATTTTCAAATCCTTGTGATGAACGCTGAGCCACTAGTGCAGCTCCTACAAGTTTGTGTCTCCAGACCGTCCATTCATTAACGTTTTCCACAACAATAATCTCAAAGTACTCGAGTAAACACTCCAATTCCACAGGTTTTAAGATCAGAAGACGTTTTGCCGCATCTGACAAACGCGATAATGGTCCCTTCACTTTTACATAGATTGCGGCAAATAGGTCCTGCATTAGTTCCATCCATGCTTGGACCCGAGGGCGTGTGTTTGTAGCAAGCCGTAACGCTGTTTTAAGCGCCACGGCCAATGCCATAGGGTCCAGCACTGTGTCAATATTTATCCCGGTACTGCCCTTATTCAGTACCCCCTTGTCCGCTAAATCGGAAGTGGGAACAAATTTGTGGTGTACTAGGTTGGACCCCCGGTAATATATCGGTACCTGGTACAGTTACGGTACTTTGTACCAGTGTTTGGATTTCGGTACTCGGCTCTGGTACTTTCGTACTGATATTATCACCGGTATGCGAACCGGTTGTCGATATTCCGCTGGCCGTTAATATCGACAAATTGTGCCCCTCCTCGGACTGACTCTTCCCTACATTATCTTGCGATGATGAAGTCTCTCCCGCAGAGTCATCCCTATTTTGTATGTCCAACCCGTCGGGTTGTACTTCTCTATGCTCGACCCCGGGTCCGGGTCATCAGCTGGCTTGGATATGGTATCCGTTGTTTCAGTCATGGTAGCCCTAAACCCTATGCTAGATAGGGGCTGTATCGCAAATTTAGAACTCGTTCTAGTAAAGTACTTGACGATAGGGTAAACATCTATGGCACTGGTTGCTGTTACCGACTGGGACCCCTCTTTTGGACACGAGAAAGTGCATTTGCTACCG
>MIQA02001990.1:4876-21500 GCA_001887855.2 Sclerospora graminicola | reverse complement strand
TACTCTATTATGTACACTTTGTCGTAAAAAGAAATTTTTAAGTATTTCCCATGCCTCAGCAGTCGAGGTCGCCATGCGCACATCGACTGTAAACTGGGGCTAACCATAGTCGTCACAATAGCAAAGGCCCGCATGTCATTGACTTTCCAACCTGACGCCAAAGCGTCATCATCCGCGGGGGCCTTCAGAGCATCAATATGCTCAAGCAATCCCTTTTTGGCCAATCGCATTCGCGCATTAAACTCCCACACGAAGTAGTTGTCTTCGCGGAGTATGTCAGACGCGTCGTAAGGATTTGGGCTCATAACCTAATGAATATAGACTTGGCACAGGAATTGTTTTTGTAGATGATGTCGAATTAGAAAGTGCTTAGCTAGTATCGTCTCTAGGTACCTTCTTACGCTAGCTAATCAAGGATGTATGTCCCATCTTCTTAATGTGGATAGACTACCGGTTATAAAACTGATTAGTCCCATGGCTCATCCCAACTGCTCCATCCCATACCTTTTTATAATGCATATGTAATATGTACCACCTGTACCATCTCATCTAGGTACAATACCGCTACTAGTAGTATCTTGATTTTGAAAACGCTCTTGCTAAATTATACTACTCTGTTCGGTTAGTAATGGATATTTGCCAAATTTTGGGCAGCACTCCGCCTCGCTTTTTTGGGTGCAAAATAAGAGATGAAGGGTTGGTGCCTGTTCTAATTGAGCAAAAAATGACTCGACCGCTTCAATAAGATAACGATTTGTGTTATACGAGGAATGACGGGTGTACATGTCGAGCACATCATATCAAAAACACGTCGCCAACGATATTAGTATCTGGGCTAAATGAAAAGCGAATCGCGGACTTCAATTTGTTCTAAAAATTTGAAGCAACGTATTGATCGTGTTTTTCGTGATGTTATCCATGAAGCTGCTCCTTGCGAATTCGCTATTGCCATCGCCTCCTCCATTGCCGTACTAGCTATAGCTCGTATCGAATCAGTAAATGCGTGCAGTAACTAAACGCAATACTGTCGACGTACATGAAGACAGGGACAGCCGCAATATCGGAGATCATCTCCAGCTTCAACACTCGGAAAATGTCATCCGGAGCTGGTCTTGTTTTCTTCAACTATGGTAGGAATTGGTCATAGGTTAGCCGAGCCTTCATTTTGTGTCTCCATTGCTTCTGCAGTCTACTGTGATTCGAGTGAACGAAGTCGTAATATTGTCGTCGCCTGCATTTTCCAGTTATATATTCCTAGCGTAACGGATCAACGCATCATACTTATGTCGGGCTTTCGAAAAGATTTTTCGGCGGTCGCGCAAACGCCGCTTGTGCGGTTGAAAGTTCTTCTTTCCTCCTTAGCCTGGACAGTTGGTCATGCCGCACTTTCCCTTCATGTATCAACTTGAGAGCGAAATCTTTGAGGGTGGCATCAAAACGCCTCTCTTCGGCGTTTTACTTGTCCCCGATGGCTTGTATTCGCTCAACTTTTTAAATCGCGCGCAAACTTTGGAGTTGAAAATTCAAACAGACAGATACTAATCTCAGACCAATATGCTTTTTTGAAGAAATGTCCAAAAAAACAGAACAGAGGTGGTACAGAGATAAGAGAAGAGAATATGGTGCATGTCAAGAAAACTTAGCTGATTGAACACTTGTTTTATAAGCTGGCAATAAAATTGTAGCAATATCGATTTAGGCAGCCTCTAGAGCTGCGACTAGCCTGTGTATTACTAATTGCGTGCTGGTCAAAATCTGACTCGGCGTTACAGAATTATTATTCCTTGGCAGCCTATCATCTATTCCGTCCGTATTCGGAACACTCTTTTTTCTAACGTTATTTCAATTAAGATTGTATCCAGATCGCCCGGACGCAATTGTTTAAGCTATAGGTCTATGTCGTCCGAGTTATTTTCATAGGAAGACCATCCAGCAATCACACCTCCTTATGTGGCGCACCCACAACCCAAGAGTGGTTCAGATATAAAAACGCCATATATGGGGGGGATGAGATACGGTACTACTTCGAAGTACAGTACATGTACTTGAGCTTTTATGATATCCTACCGAGAGCCAATCGTAACCGGAGACATCATTCAAATTGCTCTTTGGTCAACCGAACGGACTGAAGAGTGGGATAGGATCGAAGAATCTGATGTCGGAGGTGCTGGGAAATTTAATTGTCATCACCAAGAGCTAAAGCTGGATGTCCAAACGGGGGAAACTTTGCGGAAAAATAACGAACTAAAGATTCGATAACCCGATTTGCTGATTTTATGGTCATCTTTCGGAGCAGATCGCTTCACTGTGGTCTTGTTGCGCGCCTAGAGCATCGTTTGTGGGTTAATAGCATTGGTACAAATTTTGCCTTATTAAATGGGATGATCTTGCAGACGAGATAGACCAGGGAGTCGGCGCTCCTAGTCGGCGCTACGTTGTGTTGTATACGTCATCAGATAGCGCCGACGATCAGCCCTCAAGAGCTGAAAATGTATTGAGAATGTCAGGCTTGCACATGTGCAAACTTAAACGGCGACAATCCCAGCGCTACTTACGAAGTGTGTAGCATTCCTCGCGTTGCGCGAGCACCACACTAGCTACCGCGAGAAAAGGAGGAGAAAAATGCTAAAAAGTCAGGTGAAGATGAATTTTGGTATTTTGGCCATATATTCTCCCGTCCGTTTGATATCTACTCTGATAGGGAACATCCGCACGATGATGAAGAATGGTCTCTGGATCTATTCGGCAACGTATTTCGCCTGTTTTACCTCCAATGTCAGATTTCCAATGGTATCAAACATTGAAAGTTTGCACATTTTCGCTTTAGTGTCGCACGGTCATCGAAAACTTACTTTTACGTTAAATTAACGTTTGCGTCTTCATAGATTCCATCTGAATTTACCTCCTGACCGGAGCCCAGTGGATCATCACTACTAATATTCCATCTGAATTTACCTCCTGACCGGAGCCCAGTGGATCATCACTACTACTAGAGGTATCCAACTGAGTAGGGGGTTCTCTCGTGATTTTACTCGAAAACCACCTGCTTAATGGAATCGAGCAATTGGTAGCTCGTTTAGTCGGAAAATGAGCCTCACGTTTGAAGAAACCGTGGAGGAAAAAATATTGCGGCTCTGGATTGAACACGTCTTTATCTTTATCATTGAAAATGAGGCAGTGATTACCATCAGAGATGGTGCTGAGAGTGATCTCTGGGGCGAATTAAATCGTCGTCTCACTGTGCCGTACTTCAAGTTACGCCACCATGACGCGACGTTTATGTCCGTTTTCGCAATAAAGAATGGATTTGACGAAAACGGCTTTGGTCCCTACAGCTTGTTATGCCCACGGATTGCTTTATAGAGTACCGGATAGCGTCATTGTAAAAAACTAAGGTTGTCAACCAAGCGTGGAATGGATTATTACTCAGTGGATGAAGAAACTTCGCTGACCCGAAGTTTGGCAACACCCGACGCACCTCCACGGAGTGATTTAGCAATCACTTTAACCCCGCAAGCTTCATTTTCCAGTGAAAATTCCAGTAGCACGCGTCGCATTTTTCAGACAACCGAGTTTTAGAGTTAAGTGTGAATAAAATCTCGTCGCTAATTAATCCATCCACCTCTGAACATACAAGTGATGGTCATGTTGGCAATTAGATGAGTTTTACCAATGTGTCTCTAAAAGGACAATCGAGAGACATGATGAGTTAAATATGCGGATCCGTACTTTGATGTAACGCCGTCCCGCCTTCGTGTAGCGTTAGAGACACTTAAGATCCAATGTTCGGATAATACAGTTCTTTTAAAGTTAATCGAAAAATTGATCGCGGAAAACAGGGACCCATTACCTCAGCGCAGTTTGATGGCGCGGTGCATCGGTTAAAGTTAGTGCACATGCTTGAGGAACACACGCTCGACAGGAGGCCACCCGCTTCTTCTCCTCAACCATCTTCATCTCTATCCGTCTCGGATTTTTTCAGTACAAAATTACAATCTTATCGCAAACTTTGGTGACCACTTATAAAATGACCCAGGAAAAGAGGGAATTCACTCCTCCATGCAAACATACAGTGTACTGATTGGGGCAGAGACTTGTGGCTTCAGATACAGGATTTTTGCCAGTTAGGGGAGTTCTTATTGGGAGGTGTGATGTATCAACAAACTACATAGCGAGCATAAAATCGTTCATTTTTTAATAATAATAATAAAGGTAGTCTATTTAGTTTTAACTATTAGCTACTATAAACTGTTGAACTCTGGCTTTTAGCTTCGGCTCAGGGTGACCATTCGGAGAGTCAGGTGGAGTTGCTATTTGTCGGAGCACTGTGCTGGACGCTGGCGCTGGATGAATGTTGTAGAAGCACTGAAGACATAATAGGAACCTCATTCCATCCTCTCGATAACTGGTTGTTTTGCTCTCGTATTCCGCGACAGCAAATAGTTGACTTTTACAATGAGCCCATATATAATCCACGTGTTCCCATTGTTTGTGTGTCCTGCCTTCGAAGATGGTACGGTTCCGCAGTTGCCACATCCACACATGAGCAATGCTGCAGCATATCCCCCACCAAACTTGTTGAAATTGGCCTTGGTACGTATGAGGCTTCATACCGCACCTGTTCATCATTGCCTCGTCTAAGAATCCAGTGTCCTCAGGCACTTTTCGCTTCACTATGGCAGCTTGAATTCGGCGTAACTCTGCGGTCGGACCCGTCCATTATTGTATAAGGCGTCTCCAAAAGATCTGTGCCCGGGTACAAATCCTCATGATATGTTCAATGTCGGTCTTGGTGCTGTGACATATCTCATCTAGTATACACAGGTGAGTAACTGTATTCGTAACATAGAAAGTGTTAAGTTGTAAAAAAATTGTCATACGATATATAACCCACACTTGATAGTCCGACAGAATGCGACTGTGCTGCCAGACCTGTTTCGGTGATTGGTCTTGGAGTTGACACCATCACTGATCCTGTGCTTGTTTGTGTTCCCATTTTGCTACCACAGACACTAGCGCTTTGTCCATAGCATGAAAGTACAGTTGTTTACTATGCTTTCGCAAGGACGATGGGATTCGCCATATGGACCGTAAGCCTTCATCTAATGTCCATGGAAAGCCATGCAAGTCAGGATGCGGCTTACACACAACATATTTATTGTGTTCCGATATCCGCTCGGTCACTGCTGGGTCGGTTGGAGAGCAAACCCTCCAGAAAATCCCGTCCTCTAGCTGCCGAATTCTCGTTGTGTGATCCGTCCCCTTGTTTGTGCCCTCGACAAGTCCATATTGTAGTTTCAACCACGAGAAGTCTGTGAGAATCAAGAGGCAGTGAAATAACGTGATCGGTGGTGGTCGCCCTATAAATTGCCCGACCTCTATTCGGGGTGAAGCGAGAATAATAACGCATAACCACCTCTTTAACTTTGCGAACGTATGTGAAGGTTGGTCCGATTGTGGCACCTGCCAAGTGTACACAATGTTAGAAATCCATCGTATGCTTGTGGTAAAGTGACTTATAAATTAATTGATGAGAAGGTGTGAAGTACTTTCCAGAGGGCGCATTCTGATTGGCAGAAATATGGACCAAGGGCATAGGTGCCGGATAGCCGTCGCCGAGCGCATCTACCAGCGGCCGGACGGCTCCAGGCGTGGAATCAGGCCGGACGAACGCGACTGAAGACGTGGATAGTTGGGCTAGCGGGCTAAGCGGACGGGACGACCGCGGATGGCGGACGGCCGAGGGGCGGATCGGTGGCGGATTGGTTGGAAGGTATGAGCGAAAGGGGCCTGAAGGAGGATGAGTGTTCTAGTGGATGAAGGAGGCACCCGGATCGGACGTGGAGCTGCCAAGGAAGTGCTAGCGCCAGCGGCCAGGGAGCTCGGATGGATGGCCATCCGGCAGAGCCGTCCGGGTACAATGTACCAGTCGGGCTGGTACCAGCTAGGTTCGGTGTACCGGCCGGGCTGGTACCATCTGGGGTTGGCCAGGTGGATACACAAAAATCGGAGTTAACCGGGCTACTTCGGGTAAGATACATGACTGGTCAGCCGGGCTATTTGGGGTAGGTTACACAAAAGGGAGTATTGGATATAGGGATAAATCAGTATACGTTTCGCTTTCTTAGACACAAGTCGCTTTTATTGGCTCACAGCGGAGGGCTAACAAGGTCCCCTCTTGCTGCTATTGGTTTGCTTAAGGTAACCCACCGGAAGTCCCCTGACCGGGAGTCGCGGCGTTTCGTATACTCACCTCAAGTCGCCCGTGTTTTGAACACGGTATATTAAGTATTGGGAAGTGGTAACATTTTGGCCTTCTGTGGAAGATTGTGGAGTTACATTTGGATTCCCCTTTACGTACACGTTTGGATTTACCCTTCATTATTATTGGTTTGGCTGGCCGATCGATTATTCTCGGTCCAGCCGGCAGTATACAAATTTCAAGTATATTACCAGTCGAGCTCCCCGGTGACGATTTCCGCCCAGGAGCTACCCCTAGTCCTAACCCTCGTCTCCTCATTCGACGGACTTTACACTTTTCGCCCTAGAATCCACCAAGAAAGCGCAACCGCCAGTACTGACGGGTACACAAGGTCAGCTTTCAACATGGAACACCCGAGTTGTCACGATCAAGCGGATGGAAGTGACCGATCCAGTCGGCCGGATGCCAGATCGGATCATGACTCGGATGGACGGAGTACCCCCTCCGACAGTCAGTCGTCTGGGCCCCCCGTGGGTGTTTGCGTCTCAGGAAGAATTTCTGAGAGTGACTACACCACATTCTCAAAGTGGCAATGGGTACTTCCGGAATCCTATAGTGATAAATACGCTCATCCTGTATCCACGGATTTTGCCGACCACTGAAAAGAACCCCAGAAATCCTCCATTTGGGACGTCAAGAATCACATTGGTGACATCGGACTTGACCGGGATGCACTCCACGGGACGGACTGTAACCTTGGGGACTTGGTGATATCAGAAGGGCAGATGTGACTTCGTGAAAGTTTCCAACAAACACGCTTGGTCTTGACTCGGTCCTAGCCATTGCCATAATTCCACCTCCAATGAAACCGTCTTTCTGTTGCTAGCATAGTAAACCCTCAGGTGCTCTTGCCGACTAACTCGTGGCGTGATTCGACATTCCGATTTATGCAGTAACAAGCCTATCCAATCCAGCCAAGCGGCTTTATAATTATCTGCCACTGTTAGTAGCCACCGGTGTGCATCGTTCATACGCTGGACACGTATAGCAATCGGTAATGCTATTAAACCGATACCTCACATCAATGTAGGAGAGATTTTATGTCTCACCATGATGTCATCTTTAGTAATCTTGGTCTAAATAAAGCTCTTTTGATGAGGGCTTCATAATGTCCGTATGTGGGTCAAAAACCTTAGCTGTAAATAAAATAGCAGGAACAACAATCGAATTAAACAAAGGGACTCGCTCAATGATCGAGATACCGCATTTGGCCGCTGTCGTCATCCTCCTCTTAATACTCCTGATGCGCAAGGCCCAATTCTTCTCCACTAAAATGGCATGTCCAACCTCGTAACCAAGATAACGCACGGTAGCACCACCGGGCGCTATGGCTGGACTACCATGCCATTCAGATAAGGTTATGGATGGGTCGAGGAATAAAAAAATACTTTTGTCGGTCTGGATTTTTAACCCCGAAAACCTACCGAATTTGTGAACCAGCTCGAGTGCTGGTGACATTTGACTTGTCTGACCCAGAAAAACAGTCGAGTCGTCAACAAAAGCAGAGAATTGGTGGAGCTCACCGTCCTGTCGTGTTGTCGGGTTGATCCCTTGTATCTCGGGCGACTGTAAGATAGCTAGCGCTAGCGGTTATGATGAATAACAAAGGCGCTAGTGGACAGCGTTGCCTAATACCTGATATGACGTTTACTGGACTGGACTTCTCCTTATTAACTAGAAATTCAGCAGTTGTTCCACAGTGTAAATTAATCATTAGTTGCACAATCGCCGTAAGAAACCAAGCAAGGTAAGAGTAGCAAACAGGTAATCTCGATCTAAGGCATCATATGCCTTAGCAAAATCAAGAAATAAAATACCTACCCCTTCCTCAATTTTACCGGGCCGAATACGAGAATTGTTCTTGAGTGTTGCCATCGTAATCGTTACGGCTTTGTCCATTTTCCGGCCTAGCACAAAACCTTGTTGTGTCCCACCAATCAGTGTTCCCAGAAATGTTTGTAGTCTCGTCACTAATATTTTAGCCAGAATCTTGTAACTCGACTGTAGCAAGAATATAGGGATGGTGGCGGTGATTCTCCTAGTAAAATCCGGTTATAAAGTCCCGTCAAAGGATCCACCAATACGTCTTGAAAACCTTTGTAAAAATCACTACTTATTCCATCTTGACCCGTAGCTATCCGTCGATCTACACTTTTAATCGCCCTAATTAGCCCATCGCCGTCTATTTCCGCCATAAAAGACAGATTATTTTGTGAAGAAACCATGCGCTCCGTAGAAATATCCATAAACTGCTTCAAATCTGCTGCCACAGTTAGCGATGAGACAATCGCGTGCTTCTTTCCATGAATTAGACTCCATGTGCGAGCAAAACGATCACGTATAGAAGTATTCCCATCAAAAATGAGCCCATATGCAGATATGATATTGGTGACCGTTTGGTTCCGTTCCCATGTCGCCGTTCTGCAAAATAACCACAGAATATCTTGTATCGATCTATGTAGGACATTACCTCGCTTTACTATATGATTTTTAATTTGATCAATCTGGACCGCCTTCATTCGCTGCTTTCTGGTTTGAGCGTTCGCAGTAACATGTCTTTGTAAAGTTCGTGCCCTACGCCTTCTATGTTGTGCAGCTTTTCGGGCTTATTGAAATAATACATCTTGACAGCAGCTATCCAGCCATCCCAGGTTATCGTTTGACGACTTAAGTTGTCCAGTAATTGGGTGATATCTTTTAACAATGGTTGTGCTATATTAGGTACCTTGTACCCATTAATGGTACCCCGGAATTCGACTCCTCTTAATAGGCGTTTTCGGGGATACAGTAGGATCCCGTAGTGTTAATAACACCTCATCATGGTCGGAATAATAAGGAGTACTACCCACCGTGATGTTGCTAAACCAGGATGAAATAGAGGTAGATATATAGACACGATCGATCCGGCTCGCCTGCTCTCCCCTCCAGTATGTGAAATGATCAAGAGCATCTCGGTGTTCGTCTTGTAGTGCCGAAGTGCTGAACATTCCAGAATCCAATAAACTGTACTTACTAATCAAGTTAGATAGAGTAGTACTTTCTGATTTGTTCAGTCTGTCACCACCTAGTCTATCTAGTACGGGAGACTCCACACAATTGAGGTCTCCTGCTAATATTATAGGTGACTTCACTCCGTGTAATAAATTCGATAGATCCACGATTTGTTTTCTCTAAGTACTACATCTCCAAAGTGTGCGTAAATATTTATCACTAAAAATCCTTTCCACTGAATTGCAATGAAACGGGTCGTCCTTTTGTCTTCTCTCCAAGGGGTTATTTTATCTGCTAATACGGGGTGTACTAGTATAGCAACCCCTCCTTTTTTTCTGCTTACCAATGCACCAGAAGGCACAAGTCCGACTTGAGCTATTATGTTCCCATAGGTACTTCCAATGTTATGAAATCTCGTTAGCAACTGTCGAGTCTGTTATATGCGTTTCTTGTAATAGAATAAACTGAGGGGCGTGTTTATGAGCTTTATCTCCCCAGGCATTTACCCAATGTAAAATGTCATCCTTTTTAAATCCGCGGACATTTTGAGTCAAAATTTGGAAGCCCGGCATATCTACGTGACCATAATTTTTGCCGTCGTCAGGGAGAAATTCCAAATCCTTCAGCATGTGTAGTGTATTATACAAATCTTGACGTGAGAGGTCAAAATATGCGTGATTACAATTAGGACTAAGTACAGAAAAGTCTATGTGGTGACCAGAGCTGATAGACGGCTGCTCATCATATGTTGTACTGACGTTAATAGGGTTGGCGCCCTTATTAGGGAACATCGACTGATTGGTGCCCTTAGTACCGTATTGATCCCGTTCCGGGATCCTCGTTGTGTGCATGGTGAGTCGAAGTTATGACTGGAATGGCGACATGCGTGTGTGATATAAATTCTACCAACTCCGCCCAGGCGCCTGTCTGACCTTCTAACACTTGTTGAACTTTCTCCACGTAGGCGTGATTGTTTACCCGAACATTATAGTGTCTTTGTAATGAGGTGACTATTGAATCTATTCCGGTAAATCCTCCAGATGGTACCAACCCGGCCAGTACACCGAACCCAGCTGGTACCAATCCGAATGGTACATTGTACCCGGCCGGCTCGGCCGGATAGCCACCCATCCGAGCTCCTCGGCCGCTGGCGCTAGCAATTCCTTGGCGGCTTCTCATCCGATCCGGGTGCCTCCTTCATCCACTAGAACAATCATCTTCCTTCAGGCTCCTTTCACCCATACCTTCCAAACAACCCGCGCCTCGACCGTCCGCCATCTGCCACTCGGCCACTCCCAGATCGCGTCTTCTTATTGACCGGTCCGGGCATCCGGCTAAAGGCGACATTTCAGCCAATCCGGTGTGGGCATCCATCATCATTAGTCCGTTAATTTCTGGAGCACTTCACCACACTTTCATCAAATCCCGAAGATCAGGCATTTCTCATAGTCCGACGTCCGGTCTCTGAGAAATGCCGACTTCGTCTTGCTCAGCCATCCTCGGGCTTGGTCCTCGTCCGTGTCGCGTCCGGTGAAGTCTTTCAGCTCGGACGTGGCCGACATTCGCACCCTCGTGATTGCTCCCGAATCCGCATCAAACGCTTGGGCCGAGGCCATGTGGGCTCGGCGAGCCATCCCCAGGTCCAGGTCATCCGGATCGTAATGGTACTTGGCCGACTTGACGGATTCCATATCCACGTCGCTGAGAGACAGCTTCCTATTCGTTGGCCGACGTCCGGTCCGGCGACCTGTCTGGCGGCTCGGCGGGGCGGCAAGGGGTTCACTCTGTTTGGACTGCACCGACTCCATGTCTTCGTCACTTGGCTCCCGCGCATAGTACTGGACTGGCTCGGGGACCTGCGTTCCACGACGAGCCGGCTGGTCCGGTGACTTCGGACTGCCTCGGCTGGCGCTCAGTCGACGTTGCTCTTCCAATCCGGCCGGCTTCCCACTCCGGTCGTATCCGACTTCAGCTTTTTCTTCCTTAATTTTTTTCTTTTATATCCATAATATGCATTTGTTCGTTAGGATCATGGTCGGAACCATGATCCTTCCTCGGACTATGGCGACTTGCACCATAGTCCGATCCGGCCCCATCCGTGTACTGCAGTAGGTAGTACCGTAATCCGCCCCCGGCGGAGCCTCTAGGGGAGTAACTTCTTCTTTAATGTCGACCTCGAACTCCCCCAATCCGAGGCGACCATCGCATCCTTCCATCTTCAGCAGCATTGGGGGCGATATGCCTTCCCCAATGCACCCGACACAACATCGTCAACAAATTTGACAGGTTTAGGTCTTTCGCCCGCTAGGGACTCGCGGTGATATCCAGGGTCACCAAGAGATCCGGGCACGCGCACTATTGTGGTGTAGTCGCTCTCAGAAAATCTTCCTGAGACGCGAACACCCACGGGGTCCCAGACGACTGACTACCGGAGGGGGTACTCCGTCCATCCGAGTCATGATCCGATCCGGCTTCCGGCCGGCTGGATCGGTCGCTTCCATCCGCTTGATCGTGACTGCTCGAATGTTGCATGTTAAAAGCTCACCTTGTGTACCCGTCAGTACTGGGTGGTTAGCTCTCTTGATGGACCCTAGGGCGAAAAGTGTAAAATCGTCCAATAGGGAGATGAAGTGTAGGACTAGGGGTAGCTCCTGGGCGGAAATCGTCACCGGGGAGCTCGTTGGGTAATATACTTGAACTTTGTATAGTGCCGGCTGGGCCGAGAATAGTCGATCGGCCAGCTAAACCAATAGGACACTTGAAGTTTGTATAGTGCCGGCTGGACCGAGAATAATCAATCGGCCAGCTAAACCAATAACAATGAAGGGCGAATCCAAATGTGTATGTAAAGTAGATATAACTCCACACTTTTCCACAGAAGGCCAAAATGTCACCACTTCCCAATACTTAATACCGTGTTCAAAACACGGGCGACTTGAGGTGAGTATACGAAAACGCCGCGACTCCCGGTCAGGGGACTTCCGGTGGGTTAACTTAACCTTCCCCGGGCAAACCAATAGCAGCAAGAGGGGACCTTGTTAGCCCTCTGCTGTGAACCAATAAAAGCGACTTGTGTCTAAGAAAGCGAAACGTATACTGATTTATCCTATATCCAATACCCCCTTTTGTGTAACCTACCCCAAATAACCCGGCTGACCAGTCATGTGCCTTACCCGAAGTAGCCCGGTTAACTCCGACTTTGTGTACCCGCCTGGCCGGTACACCAACCCCAGATGGTACCAACCCGGACGGTACACCGAACCCAGCTGGTACCAGTCCGGATGGTACATTGTACCCGGCCGGCTCGGCCGGATGGCCATCCATCCGAGCCCCTCGGCCGCTGGCGCTAGCGCTTCCTTTGCAGCTACTCACCCGATCCGGGGGCCTCTTTCATCCACTAGGACAATCATCTTCTTTCAGGCTCCTTTCACTCATACTTTCCGAATTAGCCCGCCACCGATCTGCCAATCGGCCGTCCAACATCCGCGGCCTTCCCGTCCGCTTAGGCCGTCTGTTCGACTATCCACGCTCCTTGTCATGTTCGCCAGCCTGATTCCCAGCCTGGCGCCACCCGGCCGCTTGTAGGTATGCTCGGCGGCGGCTATCCGGTGCCCGCGCCCTTAGTCCGTATTTCTGCCAATCAGAATGCGCCCTTTGGAAAGTACTTTACATTACTTCATAAGTTACTTTACCACAAAATCTCTGAAAACATGGATCCATCACAACCCAAGTCAATCATTGCAGGTGACTTCAATAGTGTCAAAGAATCAATACTCGACAGACTAGGAGAACAAAGATCTCACAAACCTGAAAGTAAAGAATTCCAGAAATTACAAGCAGAACTTGAACTGCGAGACGCTCTCATATTAGCATTTGCAATTGATACTGAGGACGAGCAACATCACATACCACCATCTGACTACTATACCTACTGGAGTGCGAAATCAGCAAGCAGGATAGATAGGTTTAGCGTACCCAGAAATGGGATTCTCCTAGTCAATGTAGTTAAAGTGGCAGAACCACTACAGGCTTTCGATCATCAAAGCGTATCACTACATTTGAAGAATCCGAAAGGAATGATCTCGACATTTCCAACCAAGGGGTCAAGGTTCGTTTGATGCAGCAATATCAAATACCTGGACCGGTTTTAGAACAATGGCAACATAAGATATGGAAAAATCGGATTGAATCGCCAGAGGTTCTATTGCTGGGCTCAGACAGTTCCCTATCTTCCGAGTACGACCCCTCTCAAACTCCCAGTGCCCGTGGGTGTTCGCGTCTCAGGAAGATTTTCTGAGAGCGACTACACCACAAAAGGTCCAGCGAAAAACTGGATCCAACAGCTCAGCCGGGAAATCCGAGGAAACTGGAGGGGATTGGCCGGTGCGTTCGAGGAATAATACTGTGGATCTGGAACATCGGCGGCGCGGCAATATTTTTACACCAAGAAGCGGGCGGATGAGACCCCTCTGGAGTATCTCCATCGCTTAAATGTCGCTGGCATGAGGGCGGATATCCCCGTTAAAGAAGATGCCAGCCGGTCGGAAGCCGCCGTGAACATGTGGAACATTTGTCAGCACGTTGGAGTTGGGCAGCTGCAGACCAGGGGGGTTACGCGGTTAAAAGAATACCACGGAGCTGGAATTGACGTTGCGCACCTACCTAAGAGCGAAGAAGCGAGGCCCCAAGGCGGCACTTGGAACCGGCCGTTTCAAATCCCGATTTAACGCGGATCAAGGAGGCCGGCCTCCATCTGCCAGGACGGCCCGAGCCGTCCGCACGGTCTCCCGAGAATCAGACGCGACCAGATCGGAAGTGGAGTATCAGCGATCCGGGGGCGAGTCTGAAGAGGAGCAGTATCGGTACCTTTTCTCGGCGGAAGCCAGTCAGCCGTCCAGGTTGCCAGCCGGATCCGGTCAGCCGAAGGGTTTTCCGCGACTCGAACTGACCAGGATTACCCCAGGCGCAAATGTACCCACTGTGGGTCCATCAAGCATGACGACCGGAGCTGTTGGAAGCGGCTGACGTGCAAGAAGTGCGAGAGGAAGGGACATCCGGCGGAACACTGCCTGTTTACGTGTAAGACTTGCGGGGAGGTGCACGAGGCGGGACTGTGCCCAATTGAAGAATTTTACAACCAGATGAAGAAGTGGTACGTCCCGACTAAGCATGCTGGAATGCTGCCGCCCGGAGTGGAAAAGATGTTAAACTAGATCGCTCGCCAGGTTGGAATCTGGTTCGAGCCGAGCGGTCTAGTGTTAGTATCTATGCATATGTCGGTAAGGAGGATAATCAAGCAGCAAAGCAAAGCGTAACCGACAATACATGTAAGTTTGACGATTACGTCATCCGGTACCCGCTGACCCCTTCCTGGTGAGCAGTATACGGACGGATGAATATTCTCGGTCCGAAGTGCGAATGGAATTGAATCTGTTACCCGGCGAGTCGCGAAGTTATTGGAAATATCATTCGCCGGATAAATGGTTTAAGCAGGCCAAGGCGGATGGCAAAATCAATAACCAGAAGGCTACCATGCTGTTCGACTCTGGCGCGGAAGTGTCTATCGTGGACACCACCTTTGCTCGTAAGGTGGGGTGTGAGATAGACGAGATGAAGCGGCAGGAATGTATCGGCATTGGAGAAAGTTCATACATGACCCAAGGAAGGACAAGAGTCAAGATTACGTTAGCTGGGTCTTTGGTATAGTACTTTACCGCCTGGGTAGGCAAGCTGGCCGGGCAGGATGCAATTTTGGGCATGGACTTTATGGCCCCGGCCGGCATACGGCTGGACTTATCGCATGGAACATTGACGTTGCCGGACGAGGTACAGATCCAGCTGGCCGGCCGGCGGCCCTTATATGGCGCCCATGTCCAGTTCCTCAAGCTAGGTCAGTTTGTAACGGTGCCAGTTGGAAAAGCGGTGGAAGTAATGTTACGACCACATGACCGGCGGAGTAAGTTATGGCTGACAAGGGGCGAGTGCTGGGTACCCTCGTTTGTTAAAGGAGGTGGTTATCTCAACTCTATAAGCGTGACCAACATCTCCGAAAGACCCCTCACCTTGCATGAAGACGTGATCATTGGAATGTGGCTGGCCGAGGACAAGGTGCCCCGCCGGCCGGGCTATGTCACTATTGGCTCAAGACGCTATATCGAGTGGCAAAACCTGGCCTTTCAGGAGACCACCGATCTGGTCAGCGAAGAGGAAGAATTGGAAGAGGACCAGACGCCGATGGTGGCGAAACCCGAGTACCGGACCCCTTCTAAAATATTGACGCGGAGCCAGCCTTCGCCGGATCCGACTGAACCTATCGGCCGAGACTATGCCCCGATCGCGGAATTGGTTTTGCCCACTCAGAGGAAGACGGACGAACGACAGAATCAGGAGAAAGGACAAAGCAGAGTTTCATATGCGGTCAACCCCGATGGCGGATAGTTTGGCGACCGAGGAAAAGGCGGATCGACCCAGCCGACCGATCGGGATTCGTAAATGGCCGAAGGCGGATCGACTCAGCCGGCCGATCGAAATTCGGAATTAGCCGAAGGCAGATCGACCCCGGCCGATCAACATTCCGAAGTAGTCGAAGCTGACCAGGTTTGCATTCATGAAGGGGGCGAGCTATATGTTGAAGGCATGGATGATCAGATGGCGGTGCTATCCGAGGTAACCACCTGCCCCCCAGCGGTTACTATCGACGATCTGCAAGTGGGAGGATCGGATGTGAATACCCCGGAAGAGATCGGCAGATAAAAGAATATTATATGGAAAAGAAGACATCTGCTGATCGGACCAGGAAACGCAGTTCCTCCGGCCGCCCACGGGGCGGTATGTGACATTGATGTGGGAGACGCCAAGCCGGTTGCACAAAGGTGCCAGAGAGTTGCCCCCCCAGTATCGGGAAAAGCTGTCAGCGCATGTCAAGGGACTGCTGGCCACCAAGATAATTCACCCGTCCACCTCGCCATGGGCTTCGCTCATTGTATTTAATTTCAAGAAGAATGGGGTGGATATAAGGCTGTGTATTGACTACCGGCTGGTGAACCGGCTGACTAAGCTGATGGTTTACCCGATGTCGTTGATAAACGACTTGTTGAAAGACTTGGATAAAGTTTTGTGGTATTGCTCATTGGACATGGCCAGCGGATTATGGGTGGTCTCTATGACCGATCGTGCACGGGAGATCTCTGCGTTCGTGACGCCCTTCGGGTTGTTCGAGTGGAACCGGATGCCGTTCAGTCTGAAGAACGCCCCGCAGATTTATCAACGGCTGATAGATAACGCGCTGTACGGACATTCCAAGATCAAGGCGGATCAAGATCCGGCTCTAGTCGGAGATGTGTTTACCGAAGGTGACCCGGACCCCGACCC
>MIQA02001986.1:0-37876 GCA_001887855.2 Sclerospora graminicola | reverse complement strand
TAATACCTAAATTGTGAATTTATGGATTATAAGTTGTCATAAATCACCTTTGGAACCAGGATTTATATAATTGAATCTACAGTCATCTAATATAAAAATATCATTAGAATCAGTTATACTACATATTACTATGATTAGTCTAGTCTGAAATTATACTAGTAGCTTCTTAACCACTCATAAATATATTCACCTTAACTTACCTTCTAGCACTCCACTCCCTAATATATATATATATACATTATATATATATATAATCGATAAAATATACATGATTTTTATTCTTATCTGAGTTATTCTAAAGTAAACTAAGTAGGGACCAAATTACATTGGTCCAACACCAATTTGCACGCTTCCTCATTGCAAACTAACAGTGTAAGGCCGGTAACAGCAGCCCTGTTACCACAGCGATAATAACCATGAGGTTACATGGCGTGTGCGAAGCACGCGGATGTAAACCCAGGACCAAACATTGTCCACAGTGCCTGCCAGCCGGAGCGGGCTTAGGTTTTGTCACCAGTGATTAGAAGGGTCTTTGGTTTAGGGTCAGGCGGTAGTTGGAGCTGGCTGAACCTCTAACCTTACGTCGGTGTGGTCTTAAGTGTTTTTTTTACTGTTTTCTCTGTGTTTTTCATACGCTCTTGCCAATGCACCACTTCATCAGAGACGCGTTGATGTGGAAACCCATGTGTGGTTGTGTGCGCATTGGCTCCAACACTAGACCACCAATATCGCAACCGGCAAAAAGGACACGATCATCTCCCTCTTTGCGAATCGCTACAAGGTCGCCAACTTTTGCTCTGGACTTCTCCCTGTTGAAGTGTCCGAGCAATTCAAGTTGAACAAGGATACGACGTTGAAGCCAGCTGTGTTTCATCGCCAGGCCGGACGGCCACGAAAACGGCGTGTCCGATCACAAGGTGAAATTCACAGTAGATAACGTGAACGCAAACCGCACAAGTGTGGGTGGTGTGGAAAGGCCGACGGACACAAGCGGGTATCTTGCACCAAACGCATTAATGTTGGCGAAACTTATGCCCACCTCGCTACATTAATTTCTTCGCATAACCAAATGGTACCCCTATTGCCTTTACGCACTCAAGAGGCCCAGCTTTTCATCAGCTAACCTACGTACACACAGAATCATGCGGAGGCACCCTAAGTCTGTCCCTTCCAAACATCAACACCCTCCTCGCCGTTTTGGTCACCCTTCGATTTCCGCAACCTACGTGTGTTTTGGCTGGTATATTACTCAGGATCTGGATACATTCGGTCGTATTTTACCGCTTGAGTCATCTTTTGCAGATATGTTTCACGTTTTGGAATTGTACCGTCGAAGTATCCTGATAACCGAAGTGAGTACAGTAATCTGTCCATGCACTACCAATACAAGTCTTATAGTAGCTTACCACTCACTGCCAAGTTATACTCCCATTTGGTGTAGTCTATCTCAGATTTTCTTTCCAAGGTTCGAGCACCCACGGGGGACCCAGATGACGGATTGTCAGACGTGGTACTCCGCTCATCCATGTCATGATCCGTGTCGGCATTGAACCGACCCGACCGGTCACTACCCATCACCTTGGCTATGACGACTTGGGTGGTCCATCGGTTGAAATCTCACCTTGTGTACCTGTCAGCACTGACGGATACGCTCTCCTGGTATGAAAAGTTACGGTGTCCGGTTAGGGCAGCTGACGCTGGTTGGGACTAGGGTAGCTCCTGGGCGGAAATCTTCACTGCGGAGCGGACTGGCGTTATACTTGGTTTAAGTATACCTCAACTACTGGACCGAGATTACTCGATCGGCCAGCACAACCAAAGATAATAAGGAACGACTAGGAAGACAACCGGATGGACTGGGAAGTCAGCGTAATGGTGCTACTCCCAGTTCTTCCCTCCCTGTGCGCCCTATTCTGTGGCTTCCCCACGGTCAGCCTATAAGTGTGACGGACTCGCTGGAAATCCTTCCCTGGACTGTTATCATCTAGAAGGGTTGAGCATCGCAGATCTCACTAGTGCAAGACTCGCTCACTCTCTGTCTCAAACGCCGTCCGTTAGGGCACCCTCTAGATTGGCCTGGCGTCCAGACCTGGTGAAGAATTTTTCTCTTATGGAGCAGCTTAACTCGAAACAATGGGAAGTATTGACCAATACCATGCAAGACATGGGATTCCCTCCTGCAAGTGGTTCTCGGATTCTCAGGAAGCGTACCAAGAACTTGCCAAGAGTCATGCCCAAGCTTTCTGGGAATCCACCCATTTCTTGTATATTCCAGCCTGCGTCCGACGCAATGATCCCGCGTTGACCTCCTACCAGAGTAAACGCAAGCAGAGACGTAGTCGAGCGGCTGAAGCATGGGATCGTCCGTGCACACGGGTTATAGACGACATAAAGGCTGGATATTGTGATTTGGACCTGTTCCTCTCCCCTTCATCTTGCAAATTACTAACCGAGAGGCCGAGAAGAAAGGAAATCCAGTCGAGGACGGCACATGGTATCCCGGCTTGGGCGATCCGGACCACACGACTTCCCTCCAACATTGACATGCAAGACCCCTGGCGGAATCCATATCGTGATAGACCATCTAGCCACCAGTGACTCGGCTTTAAAATAAGTTTCGCCAAGGGAAGTGAGCAAGGACTTCGCAGATAGCTCGATCCGGTTCGTTTCAGCGCTCCACTTAACTAATTCATCCTCAAGTGGTTATCACCATATACAATCCAGGTTCATCCATCATCATTCCTCATTACTTCGCATTTTGTTCATCACCCACCTCTGATCGACCTGACCGGGTCGGGCCCCGCCCACCATCTGATTGGTCAATGTTCCTGACCGACCAGCCCATAAATAGGTAAATTGTTGTCCAGTCTTCAAGCTGATTAGCTGAATTATGACCCAGAAGCTTTACCTAACCTTCTGATACCCCGAAAGACATCGTAGTCCTCCCGAGTCTATTTGCCTTCTGTCCGTTCTTGGTCATCGGGTTTCTCCTATTTTATCTGATTGACCCCAGCCATCCGTGCTTCACCATTACTCGCCCAATTATCTCCTACAACTTGTTAATCTCGGTCAGAGGTGACTCCGAAGACCTGGTCTGCATTCATGAAGGGTCGACCTATATGTCGAACTTCCGTTGAGTCGCCGTGACTCGGTCGCCAAACATGCTCAGCCTGGGAGCCTAAAAATCAATTTCTCCAGTAATCTTCCTGATCACCAAATTGCGGTCAGCACAAGTGATGATCCACCCCTGTTTTTGGTCGTCCAGTAACTCGAGACCTAGCAATAGTCCTCAGTATTTGGCTCATTGTCATCTGGTCCTCGAGCTGGATCGCAAGATACTACATGTTAAGAGAGAGTGGAACCGAAGTGCAGATCATATTGCTACCTTGGCCATGCGGGACCAGGCCGATTACGGTTTTCGAACCAGCCATGTTAGCAGAGCTTCCGAGATAGGGGTCTTCACTGGGCCAGCGGCATCATCCATCTCCGGAGTTTCGACATCTGTCCTTCGAAGAGCTGACCCGCTTACGCATCCAGGTCAGCTTTGGCTCAACTCTTCGCACAGCTGACCTTCATCAGACAACACCTGATCTGCCACCTCGTCTTTGCTAATCTCCTTATCATTCGTAGGCCGTACGGGCAGGACCAGCTCGGCCACTTCTACGGCTCTCCGGTCAGCAGTTTTCTTGCTGACCCAGTAGTGACCGGCACCGAGTCAAAATTCTAGAAGGGGTCTGGTACTCTCAACTGACCACCATAGGCGTCAGATCATCCTCCATAGACTCTTCCTCACTGACCATACCAGTGGTTGCTTGGTAGGCCAATATAACGCCTTGAACCTATTGGGACATAAACTGGCCGGCGGGGCACCTTTTCTTCGTCTAACCACATTCCAATGTTGACATCATCGTGCAAGGTGAGGGCTGCTATGAGACGTTGGTCACTCTAACACAATTGGAATGATCTTCCCTCTGACGAACAAGGGCACCCAAGATTTTCCCCGAGTCAGCTATAGCGTATGCCGTCGGTCATGAAACCGAACTGTTACCACCACTGTCCGTCCTACCAAAATGGTAACGAACTGACCCAGCCCTAGGAATGAGTATGGCCACCATACAGCGGCCGACGGTCGGTCAGCTGGATCTGCACATCATCAGGCAGAGTCAACGCACCATACAACAAGGCCAACCGAATAAAGGCGGGCACCATAACGTACATCTCAAAAACGCGTCCTGCCGCTGTCCTTCCTACCAGATAGAAGAATAATATACCAATGATCAAGCCAATGTAATCTTTACTCCTGTTCATCCTTGGGTCATGTATAAATTTTCTCCAATTTCAATACGCTCTTGCCTATGTGTTTATATTTACACCCAACCGTACAAGCAAAGGTGGCGTCGACGATAGAGACTTCTGCTCCTGAGTCAAAAAGCATAGTGTTCTTCTGGTTATTTATTTTACTGCAGGCTTTAGCTTGCGTAAACCACTTGTCTAGTGAGTGGTACCTCCAAGAACCTCGTGATTCACCGGCCAATATGTTCAGTTTCACAACCACCTCAGACTGAGAATATTCATCCATCTGTATATTAAGGGTCACTATTGCTGCCTTGGATCGACTGACGTAATCGTCAAACTTACATGTATTGTCGGTACGCTTTGATTTGCTTTTTGATTATCATCCTTACCGACATATGCATATCTACTAACACTAGACCGCTCGGCTCGAACCAGATTCCAACCTGGCAAGCGATCTAGTTTATTATCTTTTCCATCCCCGGTGGCAAAATTCCAGCATGCTTGGTCGGGCCATACCACTTCTTCATCTGGTTATAGACCTATTCGATTGGGCAGCATCGTGCATCTCTTCACATGTTTAGCAGGTGAACAGGCAATGCTCAGCCGGATCTCCCTTCTTTTCACACTTCTTGCAGGTCATCCGTTTCCAGCAACTTCGGTCATCATGCTTGATAGACCGTAGTGGGGTGCACTTTCATCTGGGATAGGCCTGGTCAACCCTAGCAGGGAAACCTTTCTGCTGACATGTCCAGGTACCGCTGACTGGCCTCTGCCGAAACCAGGTAACGATACTGCTCTTCTTCTGATTCGACCCCGGTCCGTTGATACTCATCTTCCGAAGCATCCAATCCCATTGCCAACATTCGAACAGCGCGGGTTATCCTGGTCGACGGTGGCTTACTGCCCTGATCCAGGTCGGTCGCGACCTTTACCTGACCGTTCCGACGGCCGCCTTAGGACCTCGATTCTTCGCCCTGTGATATGTCCGCAGAGTCACTTCCAACTCGTTCGTATTTTGTAGACACAGTAAGGCGAGCTGGTCAGCTAATTCCCCGTTGTCGAGCGTACTTATGAAATACTCCACATGCCCGGGTAGCTTCCGACCGGCTAGCATCCCCCTTGATCAGTATGTTGGATCTCATGCCCGCAACGTTCAGCCGGTGGAGGTACTCAAGCGGGGTTTGGTCGCTCTCTTCTTTGTATGGAACATTACCGAGTCACGGAGATCCGGATCCATAGTACTGTCACCAAATGCTTCCATTAAATGCTTTTAGTCACCTCTAACTTCTCGGCTAAGCTGCTGGATTCAGTTCTTCGCTGACTCCATCAAGCGATCCCCTAAAATTAAACACTTCTCGTTATCCTGAGTCCGGTCTCTCAGAAATGCTGACTTGGTCTTGCTCAGCCATCCGCTCCCCTGGTATGTCTCTGCCGGTATAGTCCCTTAGTTCAGACGTTGCCGACTTCCTGACCCTGTCTATCGCCTCTGAGTTTGGGTCGAAAGCTTGGGCAGGTGGTATGTTGGACCGGCGATCTATACCTAGGTCCAGGTCATCTGGATCATAGCGGTATTTGGTTGACCTGACCAAGTCCATATCGATATTGCTGAGTGATGGTTTTCTATTGGGGTGCTGGATAGGCGGCCTGAACGGTGGGCACTTGGGGAACGCTCTGATTTGATCGTACTAACTCCATATCCTCATCCACCATAACTCCAGTACGATGATGGATCGACTTAGGCGTCCGTTCTTCATGGGAGGTGGGCTGGTTGGCTGACCTAAGTTGGGGCGACCAGTATTAGACCGACGCTACTCATCCGAGCACCGTTCCGTTATTGCTGAAAACATAATTTTATGTAGTCTGGTACTTGGGGACTGTCCTGGGGCTCTTCTTTGATCCTTGAAGTCATGTTTTCGGCCGTTGGGTCTGCAAAGTCCACCTCCATCTCCATCGGTCACTGCCTGGCCGTCCTTTATTTTGGCAATCCGGCTTATACAATTCCCCATGGTGGCCTCCTTCAGGTCAGTAGTTCCTGAACTCATCATATCTACAAACTTGGTCGCAATTGCCTCATGTGCTGCTCCCTTGGGCCCAAGCGTACGGGTGATACCGACAGATGATCCGACGAATCCACCTCCGACAGCGCTGACTCATACAAAGGTACCAAAATGCCTTGCGCGGGGTAGCAGGTGAAAGTGGGGTGTCTTTAGTCATAGACATGGTTCCGCACGACCTACGAAGGGCACCAGGCGACCGTGTAGTGCGCTGGTCGCCTCATTCAGCTTGTCCGCTTCCAGGTCGAATAACTGGTTTGGGACAAACGCGCTGGTATTAATACCGGCCTGTTTGAGCCCCTCTCATTAGGGTCAGGTGATTACCGGAGGTGACTGGAGGAAAGATCTACCCCTTTAGTTCACCCATCTATAATTTTAGGCCTGGTAATCTTTAGGACCCCACCCGTCCGCAAGAACTGACCCAGCTTCCCAAAGTAAAAGGTCCGTTCCAGGTCAGCTTCTGTGACCGTATGTGGTTGAGAATTCATATTTTCCTCTTCTTCATCAAAATACGCCCGATCATGGGCTGCTCTATCAGACAAGTGACCAGGATGGGTAACTTTCCACTCCGGTTATAGCCAACCTTCGGTTCTTCTTTTTTCTTATTTTTTCGTTTTTAACATCCATAACGCACACTTGTTTTTTTATCATGATCAAAATCATGATGCTTCCTCGGGCTATAGTAACATGAACTATAATCCTAGCCCGCTCCGGTCAGAGCCTCCAGGGAGTAATTTCTTTTTTAATGTCGACCTCGTATTCCCCAAATCCGAGTCGACCATCGCATCCTTCAACCTTCAGCAGCATTGGGGGCGATATGCCTTCCCCCAATGCACCCGACACAACGACTTCAACAAAATTGACAGGTTTTGGCCTTTCGTCCACTAGGGACTCGCGGTGATATCCAGGCGCACCAAGAGATCCGGGCACTTGCACCATTGTGGCGTAGTCGATCTCGGAATTTCTTTCCAAGGTTCAAACACCCCCGAAGGACCCAGATAACATACTGTCAGACGGGGTACTCCGCTCCTTCATGTCATGATCCGGGTCGGCATTGGACCGACCCGGCCGGTCACTTCCCATCACCTTGGCTATGACGACTTGGATGGTCCATCGGTTAAAATCTCACCTTGTGTACCTGTCAGCACTGACGGATACGCTCTCCTGGTATGAAAAGTTAAGATGTCCGGTTAGGGCAGCGGACGCTGGTTGGGACTAAGGTAACTCCTGGGAGGAAATATTCACCGGGGAGTGGACTGGCGTTATAATTGGTTTCATTATACCTCAATTACTGGACCGAGATTACTCGATCGGTCAGCACAACCAAAGACAATAAGGGGGTTACTCCAATCTAATGTGCAAACGTGAACTTTAAATAAGACTACACACTCTGCACAATCGGCCAAAACTTCACCTTCCCTTCCAATATGTTCCAAACACGGGCGACTTGAGTGAGTGTACGAATTCCAACGACTCCCGGTCAGGGGACTTCTGGTGGGTCTCTTGTGGCCAACCCAGGGAAAACAATAACAACTAGAGGGGGCCTTGTTAACTCTCTGCCGCGAACCAATAGCGACTTTTGTCTTAGAAAGAACCGCGTATACTGATTTTACTTAAATCCAATATGAATCTATGTTGTACCCAACACAAATATGGTGACCCGCCTGTACCTTTTATATCCTCCTCCTGGTCGCCCATGTATATTACACCAAATATGGTGGCCCGATTGCTCTTCATCTGGTTGGGATTGGCTAATAATGTCTTGTCCAGGCTACTAGGATAAGAGATTCAACGCAATTGAAGTCGCCTGCAATAACTAGTGGCTCCTTCGTTTTAGCTAAATTTCGCTCCATCCACTGAAAGAATACCTCTCTGTCGGAATGATGTCCTGAAGGTGCGTAAATATTGACCAGGGAAATATTCTTCCACTTAATAGCGATAAACCGATTGGTCCAGATATGTTGTTTCCACGGGTTGATGTCGTCACGCTGTTAGGATACAATAAATTGCCACTCCGCCTCGCTTATTTTGGTTTATACTCCAATACGAGAGCGATTTTAGCGTTGTCTTTTATTCCCCATTGTCTTTCCGAAGTCTGGCATAGATGACCACCTCTTCTGGAAATATCATATGGGCTTCTTGTAACATGTAAAAATTTGGCCGCATAGACACACCGAGATATCGCTATGCGGAAAACCATTTTTAGAATATCCTGTTTCTTAAGCCAACGGACGTTCTGGGTAACGAAATCAATCCTTGTCCTGTTCGTGTGTTGTGTTGAATGTTTTGTTGGGGTCGAAAATCCACTTCTGAAAGTAGTTTGTGTTTTGCATATAGGTCGAGCAGGGATAGGTCGAATAGGAGTTTCCTCCCTGCCCATTGAGAATAGTGGTGCCCTTAATAGTGGTTACTAGATCCTATTGAGTCTATGTTCATGTCTTCCTCCCGATGTTCTGTAGACTGGATGCTTTCAAATGATGTTTCGAAAACTTGAGCCAGATAAATCCGGGGTACTTTAGTCTCCACACGTTTGACTAATGCAGCCAGTGTTCTGCGTTGTGAGGTCGTTTTAAAATATATTTGCAGTAGGATCATTATAGAGTCGATTGGGTGATATTCATCACCTAATATCGCCGCTAGCTGTTCTGCATTAAGGTGAGAGCAAATAAGGCTTCGGGCTAGAGTTATCGAAAGTGATGGAGCGCACGGTTTTATCAGGAGGCTGAATTTTTTGCATTTGTCCACTATCTGGAACTATTGAGAATTGCTCGTGTCTGAAATGCATGGGGGACCACCGCCATCCTCTCCGAACAAGTGCGCTAGTAGGCCTTGTATTCCTGCACTTTTGCCTTGTTAAATCATTCCAAACCAGCATTGTTTCCGCCATTTTTCTGTCAGTAAAACCATTACTTCTGGTGCTAGTAGATCCATGACGGCATGAGATCCGGCTACTTATTCTAAATGATATAAAATTCTGTTGTCTTCGTGTAATGCTGCCCGTTTCCAAACTTCCGTTGGGGCGATGATACGAAGAAACTCCATTTTCGTATTACGGATCAAGTCGGTTTCGAGTGCTGCCCAGACTGATTTCCGTTCTATCTCCATATGAGATTGCATATCTTCATTCGAATAAAAGCCGTTAAACTCATCCACGAGTTCCCGCTGAACCAGCGGGTTAAGATCAGCGTTGGTGGTCTCCATTCCAACTGCTGATCTTAGTAGCGCCTGTGCTTTTGCACGAGCCCGTGCACATAATTCTTAGCTTGTGGTGACTCCAAGTTGTCCCCTCATTGATTTTCCTGAAAAGGAGTATACTCGGAGCCCTTCGACTGAGAGGGACTTAATAATACTATTTGGACAATACTGGAGCGCGAAACCTTATGATATCTTTAATATAAAATGGGTTCGGCAATCTGATACCTCTGCATACACCAACCTCGCGCTCGTACCTTATCACGTAGTTTAGGTCAGGGCCCCAGGCCCATAGCATTCATTTTCGCCCGCACTTTCAGTCGCGGTGTGTCTTGGTAGTACAGATCCTCACTCAACCATCGCCTGCTGTTCAGCAAAATCGGAACCAGAGATCCGTACTATACATTTTAAGGTTCGACCCGTAATATACAATTTGAGGTTCGACACAGTGTATAATAAATACAGTATTAATACAAAACTACCGTAAAAGTCGGATTAAGTGGGACACACGGATCAAATGGGAAACGACAATCTGTATTGTTCACATTCTACAAGGAGAAATGCTTTAAACTACTTATTGTTGTTGTAAAACGTAGTCTATTTAGTTAATTTTAACTATTAGCTACAATAAATCCTCTTAGTACTTGATGTAAACCTTCCCCTGATCTGTGCTCTTCCCGTCGTAGCGTGATTAAAATTTCTTGTCGATCAATAGGTTGGTCTCGCATCTCACCCTGGATGCTATCAAGACATATCTTCAAACGGATTCCTCGTAATCTCGAACTTGAATGTTCGATTCCTGTCCTCCTTGACTTCATTTGAAGTATCGCTGGTGGTGACGTCGTCCGATCCTGCTCCTTAGCCCTGATCCAAACAAACACTAAGTGCATTCCTTGTCGTCGACTGTACCTTCTTGGCCCTGTTCTACGTAGCCCTTGTTCGGACTTCCTCATGCTCCTCGCATCCTGTGACTCGATGTCCTTTAAGCGCAGGCAAAAGCGTTCTTCCTCCTGCTCTTGTCCATGGACACGATGTATGCCTCCTTTGTTTGCAATTGCGAATTGCCGATTTTCGCCGCTGTCTGGTATCCCCTCAGGCATTGCCAAACTCTTGAGTTTTCCACTCTGGGTAGCAACGGTATGATTCCTAGGCAAGCCTAGGTTGGGTGGCACTTCAGGCTCACCCTCACCCCCGTGGCGTCGTCCCCAGAGCATTACTCTTCGCGATTCTTCGTCTACAATGTGATATTGCATCTGTGATTTTTGGTGTGATAGCCGCGCAGGCCTTTGTTCACACCCTATCATTCCCCCGTTGATTGCATCTTGTGAGTGCACGGTCGGTCTTGAATGTGGTGGCCGCGTAGGCTCTTCCACTCCTCCACTCATCCTTCCTTGTGAGTGCAACTTTGAACCAGGGTGTGATGGCCCCGTAAGCACTTCTTCACACCCTGTCGTATCCCCGATAGTCGCGGCGTTCGAGCACGCCTTTGGTCCTGGGTGTAGTGGCCCCGTAGGCTCTCCTACACCCCTAAGCGTTTTCCTCACCGGCGCTGGAACTGGCTCTCTGTGAGGCCAGTCCCGATTGTCCAGAGCTGAGTCACCGCCGCACTCTCTGCTGACGGTGAACTTGCTTGCCCACGTTGGCGGGGCGTGCTGCTGTCCATCAGGGGAGGGCCAGGGCCCGTGCCAAGTCCGTTCGTCCGTGCGATTCCTATGGTCCTAATTCCTGTCCAGAACCTCCCCATCCTTGTTGGGTGAGGTCTAGACTGCTAATTTGGAACTGCTTTAAACTACTTATAGAACGGAGGTCATGATTACGACACAAACCACAAAACATTAAATGTTTTCTAAAACTGTCTCACTTAATCCGACTTTTACGGTAAGGTAAACTGCCAATTTGGGGCCACTTCTAATTTTGCCCAATAAGGGTTGACAAAAATAATGGCAGCGTACCAATTGGTAGAAATAAACAAAATGACAGCGTACCGATTGATAGATTTTGTTTTGCTGATATTAAAATGGGTAGGTATGGTAAACGTGATACAAAAACTTATATAGAAAAGCGGATTTCGTACTTTTGCGAGACGGGAACAGAAAGAGTTACTTCCTCCGTCCCAAAATATAAGGCGCAGTTGACAGTTAAGCATGTCTTAAAATATAGGGCAGAGTATCGATGCAGAGTTGACTTAATTATACCCACAATCTCCGCTAAAGTACGAACGTTGGTTCGTGCATGGAGGCAAAAGTACGATGGTCTTGGCGAGATTTGCTGCTAATTCGCCGTTCAAGCGTGGTCTGTCACGTCCCCCACACTCCCCGTCGTGTATAGAGCCCGCTTGGATTTCCTCTCTCGCCATTTCCAAAGGCGGAAAGCGATCGCTCGGAACAGTCAAACTTGACGGATAAAGCAGGCACAAGTCCCCTTGGAAGGCAAAGTTTCGTGGCTGCCGCATACATACGGGCAAGTACGGCTCTGCGCTCGTCTGTGGTCAATTTCTTGCGCTTTTGTGAGGGTTATGAGCGGCGCTGCGTCATTTTTAAAATGTGGAGGCTTGCTTGGGAACCCCAACTTTTGCTCGTCATATTCCACGATCTAGAGCGTCAATCGACTCGCTCCAAAAACCCTGTCAATCAGCAATAAAGCACTTTCTATTTCGCCAATCAACAGCATGCAGTAGTTTCTGGGAGCCTTAATCGAGAATTTTGAAAAATCACTGCCTTTATATTTTGGGACGGAGGAAGTAATATTTTGATGCAATAGCCCTAAGTGATTGATAACGGCTATAAAAATCCTGATTAGTTGGCTTTTACCCATATTTTTGGGGCAAATTATAAATTAGGTGAAAAGTTATGACTACAACACTGTACAGAAATTAAAGAAGGCCCCAAATTGGCAGTTTACCTTAGTACACCGATCATCTGGTTTTGTGATAGTCCACAACATGTCCTATCATAGGACATGTTGGGGTACTTTCTGCTGCCGTATTGATGATAATAAACCATGAGAACGGATAAAAAGAAGAGAGAGAAGCCCACCCAACGACAAAAAGAGGATGAAGAAAGTGATCTGTGTGCATACAAAAGAAAACCTTCACCCTTCGTCTTTTTTTCTACATTTGATAATAATCGCACCCAAAGAAGCAAGTGATAGAATCAAATCTCTTATTGTTAATGTCTTTTTTTTACTATCAACAGTAGAAGAGCCCAACTGTGAGGGCATGCATTTGCGGAGGTCGTTCAATTGTGAATTGAAATAATGTTATCATACAAATCTCATTGTGTCACTGCTTTATATTTTGTGCCATCTTCTTAGCACAGGATCTATTTGTCGACCAGGACAAAAAATCCATTTTTGGCGGTTCGATGCCTGTTTGGGGAATCCGGCAATTTCAACCCCTACACTTACTATATATCATTTAATGCTATAGGATAAAATGCTCCAAAGTTGAGCATCCCGAAGAAGGGGTCATGCCTCAAATTTTCCAATGTCAAAGTTAAAATGTGACAAACAGTAATGTCGCACGCATATCCTTCGGATCAAGTACTTCGAAGAATTTGCGGTAGGAGCGTAGCTTGATGAATTATCAGAAAGAGTACCTTGGTTTGGCTCTCTTCCACCCTTTGAAAGACTTAGCACATACGTTTTTGCTGTAGAACGTAATCTATCTAGCTTTATTCGCTATGACTCAGCACATACTTTTTCTAGGACAGGTGTCGGCACGCCTCGTTTTATTCAGTTGCACTGTCGTCCTCTTATTGTATAGTTTTCCTTTGATGGTCTGGCTTGATAAATGACGATGAGGCACCAATCCCCACAAAAAGAACCACCAGTATATGATACTCTGTCTCAACCTTCGATAAGACTATTCGAGTAGTGCACACAAGAGACAATCCCGATAAAAATTGGGGAAGTGCATTGACCCATCAGTCCGTTATTGAAACGACAACAATAATCCAAACAGCGCCATCTGTCTGTCTTACTTGAAAATCTTGAAGGGAGAGGGGGAGAATGTCACTGTTCACTAGAGGTTTTAGCGACATTAGTCATTGATAATCACCCTTGTGTCCTTCAGATACATCAATAACGTAAGCCGTGGCGTGAAGTCCATCCTGAACTTTGGTTGTTCCTCTCACTATCAATTGATGTAGCAGCAAATCCCAATCACACATCGGGTTTTCTTGAGGTCGCATACATGTGTTAGTCGACCTGAGTAGAAATGCCGCGTGTCTGAACGATAATGAGCAGACACACAGACAACCAGTGACACGTATTGACCATTTCATTCACCTGAGTCAAGATGCGCGTGAATGAATGACTATGCATCAAACACGTGACCACGACGGCGGTCCCGTTAATCTTTACTTGACACCGTTTTTTCGACAAACGCCAACCTTGGTCGAAGCGCACGCAAGCTGCTAATATGTTCTTAATGAAAATATTGGTGCCCAAAATGAGGCGGTAGGAATAGATTTCAGCTCTGCTACATAGAACAATGTCTAGTGCAGCCAAGAACGTGGAGGAAGCTCTGAATTTTGTTGATTTGCAAAAAACTATTCCTGTTCGCACAAATTCACAAAAAAACACGCACTCGATTCAATTTTCGACATGCTTGCAACACGGATCGTATGATGATTTTGGAAAATCACCGTCAGTACCTTCGACTAGAAACACATGATAGAAGTGTTTCACAATCTGGTTAATCGTAACATTTGATGGCGCTGGGAGGAAAGAAGACGCAAACATGTAGTTAGCTACGACAGAGCTGCTAATTTCGGCCAATGTTGAATGTCGCTACGTTGCCGCAGCTTCCAACCAACTGCAAAGCGACGATCTTACTGTTGATGAGTGGATTGAATGGGAGGCCAATACGTTGACTCCTTGGCTGCGTATTGCGAAAGCAGGCAGCAATAAGACTGGCGAGTTGGCCACCCAGCTTCTCGCTGGGCTGGATACCAAAGAAGAAGCTCGCACTAAGAAAAATATGATTTGCCAGATCGTTTAGCCAGCGTCGAACGTACCTCTAACTCTAACGCAGCGTCTGTAAACATTTCTTGATGATGCACGACATCTGATGATTTAAAAGAAGAAAACATATAGTTCTGCAGCTACCGCAAAAGTCTGATAAATTTGGCATGCTGAAAAGTTTGGCACCCCCAATTTTCTCTATATTAAGCATCAGCCAATCACACACCAGTATCCCGATTCTTCAACCTTGATTTGTGAACATTGTATTTTTGCACCGTATTTTCAATATCATATATAGGGAATACCCCCCTCAAAATGCGTTTTTGATTGGAAATGCTTGGACGAGGTGCCTAAGAACCGCTGACGGCGGAGGAACTTTCACCCAAGGATTGCGGAAATCCAAGGGCGAGGGACGAGTAGTACGGCGTAATGACGAAGCGGTGGATGGGTGGATTGGGAACAAGAGTCGGATCATGCAGTGCCACGCCGTCCGCGGGAAAGTGGGCGATGTCCTGGTCGCAACGCATCGGGCTTTGGCACGCACTAGTACCCACACGGATCGGTTTATGGCGACCGACTTTCCTGATGAGTTCGAAACTAGCGCGTCTTTGGGCAGTGAGGCATTGAATGTTGGAAGTGCATTTGTAGAGGCAGAAAAGCAGGCAGCACGACGGCACGAGCGGCAAGTGCATATCCATTACGTTCTCCAGGCAAATGGAATGGCATTCGACGACGATGGCGATGACAAGAAAGAGGGGAGGTTGTGATTACCTTCCTCGACACGTGTAGAGTCTCAGCTACGGAGTACGGTTCAAGCGTTGCATCGTGAAACGAGTTATATGGCACTTCAATTACAGGAAGCTCATCGTGTGCAACAAGAATTACGCCTAAAGATTGAAGAGCACGCTCAAAAGCTTTCCAAAGCTCATACGGCATTGGAAACGCAGTCAGACGACCTTCGTTGTGCTCGCGAACAAAATGAACAAGCTGCAGCAATCGCCAACTTGCTCTTGGCATCGTGGCGTGAGAAATTGCAAGCTGCTGCCAACAAAGCGAGCGAAGCGGAGGCGAAAGTACATGAACTCGAAGCCACGATACGTGCGCAAAGCGAGGAGATGATGAAGCGGCAAGCCAAGGCTCGAGAAGTGTAGCGGATGAAAGAAAAGGAGGGTGCGCGCCGTCAAGCTGAAATTGAAGCTAAAGCTGCAGCCCACGCTGCTGCACTTGCGGAAGCTGAAATCGCAGCCAGACGATTACAAGAAAAAATGATGACAAGAGAGAGTGCTGACAACAGGATACGAGGTCTGGAGGATAGAATTCAACTCAGCGTAGCGTCTAATCAAATGTTCACAAAAGCTGTCGTACGCATTTTTTTCTTTGTAAATGAGCCGTCCTGTCGCGTAGCTTGCTGTACGAAAGGCCACTACGAACGTGCCTTCAACGCCATCTTGGACTTGAGGCCGGAACACAACCCCCCCCCCCGCTTTAATAGCCATGGTAATGTGCTTTTATCTTGCTCCACTTTGCTGGCAAACGATCTTTTGGCATCACTTATATTGTGAAACATTGAAACAATATTACCGTAATTTGTAAATTGTGTAGATTTGTGGCCAGCCAATGAAAACCGACCGCTAAAGTCTGAAAGATTTGGCACCCTGCAAAACTGATTGGGAAAGGGGTGCCAAATTTATCAGACTTTTGCGGTACAGCGTGAACGTGACGAGCAGAGTCGTGTCATTAAAGAAATGGAGCAATTAGTTGCGGCGTATAAGGCATAAATTTTAACCCAGAGTAGCTCATCAGACGAGCTGCAAAAAAACTCTAAGCTGCGAAAACGGCCAAACAACAGTGTACGATCGGCTCAAAGCGTAAACACTGGCAATTTCCACCAAAAGAAAGTGAAGTAGCTGAGGCGTCTTTCCATCCCAATGAAAAAGTACAAGATGTGATAAACTATGTGACTAATTGTGTGGATGACCAATTCAAGGCGAGCAAGTTGTATCGTTACGTGACACCACCTACTCAAAGATTGGCGGCATCTAAACTATGATCGAGTTAAATCTTGTTCCTGCAGCACATACCAGTATTGTTATTTTTGCCATACGAAATAAGCACGTGGTATTACTAATACCACGTGCTTGCTTAATCCGAGTCTTCTTCGTCCACTGAGCGTCGCTTCGTGTGGCTCCGATTTATTGTACCTAGATGGGATGGTACAGGTGGTACATCTATGACATATGCATTATAAAACGGTACGGGATGGAGCAGTTGGGATGAGCAATGGGACTAATCAGTGGACAACAGTTTTATAACCAGGTCTATCCACATTAAGAAGATGAGACATACATCGTTGATTAGCTAGCGTATGAATGTACCTAGAGAAGGCGATACTAGCTGAGCACTTTCTAATTTGAACACCTCTACAAAACCAATCCCAGCGCCAAGTATTTTTTCATTAGGTTACGAGCCCAAACCCTTACGACGCGTCTGACATACTCCGCGAAGACAACTACTTCGTGTGAGAGTTTAATGTGCGAATGAAATTGGCCAAAAAGGGATTGCTTGAGCATATTGATACTCTGAAGGTCCCCACGGATGATGACGCTTTGGCGTCTGGTTGGAAAGTCAATGATATGCGGGCCTTCGCTATTGTGACGACTATGGTTAGCCCCAGTTTACAGTCGATGGTGCGCATCGCGACCTCGACTGCTGATGCATGGGAAATACTCAAAAAATTCTTTTTACGACAAAGTGTACACAATAGAGTATAACTGCGGTGACAGCTGCACGAATTTCGATTACCAAAAGGAGGAAATATGATGGAGCACTTTCTGCGATTTGACGAGCTGTGCATGACTATGCAAGATGTGGGACAGGAAATACCCCTGATGAACATTTGGTGATACTACTAGGTAGTCTAACGGACGACTAGAGCAGATAGTAAAGATTATTGAAAACATGCCTGGTATGACACTGTTACAAGCAAAGGAGATGCTGTGACGTGAATTTTACAGCATGGCACGGAATGAAAGTCAAGAAGCTGCGTTACGGACTACGCAAACATCGAAGGCAAAGATGGTACCAGGTACCAACAGTAGAAAAGGAAAGTGCTTCTTATGTAGTAAGTATGGGCATAAGTGTGGTGTACTCGCTCTCAGAAATTATTTCTGAGATGCGAACACCCACGGGGGCGGGCTTTCAAAGTGATATTGTACGTGTTAGCGTTTCTTGGTGTAGACGTTGCGATATCTTAGGCATGGCGAGAATAGAAAAGATTCATCCCACATACTATAAATCGAGTATGTCCGGATTTTCGAAGATCTCTATATCCAACGTGGACGCTTTTTATGGAGTAGAAAAAGGCAATCGTTCATCTTATTAAAAGAATGATACACTAGGTTTTGGAGACGCGCAGACGCATCGCAATCACTGGTGAGCATGTTTTGACGAAGCGACAGGGATCGATTGACAAGACCTGAATCTTGGTAGCATCGACGCTCATTAAATTCTATGTCCAAAGGCTTTTCAAATTGCATTGTCAATGCTGTTAGTCACTTAGCTTTTCCGTAACTCTCACCAAACAAAGCCGTGGGCTGTATAAGTTTTGAAATTAAAAATTATTTCGACATAGGTAAATAACTAAGGCCGTATTCATCGAAACATATTATTGCCTAGTTGAAAATGATGTATGATGACAGATTTGATACATTGGCTCGTATGTATTAACAGATCAGAACCGAAAAGTAATTTAACACTTTTTATCCACTTAAGCCACAAAATGTTAGGTCGCTGCGGGTGAAACGTTAAGATCGACGGAAAATAACGATAAGCCAATGATTACAAGGATTGCAAAATTGAATATGCGAAAAACAAAACAGCATTTTTAATTCATTCGATCCAAGCTATCATGTGACGTCTTGGGACTTGTTGACGAGACGAGCTTCTGCTCTCGGCCAAAGAACACGAAGGTAGTCGCTATAAAGGGGTCACAGAATGTCTGGTCAAAGTATTTCCGCCCACTTGTCTGTAATGGCCTGTGGGAGTGCATCAGGAAATATAATACCACCACTGTTTATTCCACCAGGGCAAAGAGTCTCTCGAAATCTTATGGAAACTTGTTTTGATACTGGAGCGCGTGTCACTTGCACTGACAGTGGCTTTTGTCTTTATGAGATGGGTGGAAATGTTTTCGAACTATGTTTCTAATTCGTACCCCGACCTCTTCTTCTGCCTAGCGCACTTATCTGTCGATTTGGTATCGAAAGAAGAAGAAGCTCTAGGTATACAATTTGTCTGCTTACCCGCCAATGCGTCTTGCAACCTCTCGGCATTGCTGTGTTCCTTCAAGACGACAATCTGCGCAATGGTCCGATCGCGCATGCTCGATACCGGCACGTCATTTTTCGTGTGAAATGTTTATCCCACTTCTGTCACTGGAACAGAAGATTCCAACTCTGTGAGCAAGAAAGCGGCAGTGAGAATTGGAAGCACTGCGTGGACCCAATCATTGCTAAAAAAAAGCGTCACTGGGTATCGAACTGCCGGTCTTTTTCCTCTGTCGCTGCCAAATATGACAAGACGACTCCACCTTTTCAAGAGTGGTAGATCAAAGCGAAACGACGGCAAGGCGAAGTGGCTGGTTCACAAGGAGGCCGTCGTGGGAGAGGTACTTCCTCTACGATCCCAGCAGCAAGTTAGTAGAACCAAGAAGCGCAAGACTGTATGTTATGTAGAGGGGCGCCTTTTGACCGGGAGGAGCCACGCGCCATGCCCGAGTTGCAGAAGAAGCGAAACCAACCGCTTCCAGTTCCAGTGCCATAGGAAGTTTAGTTGTGCAGGATTTCGCTCTTCCATTTCCTATATCCTTGGTAAGAATGTTGATATTCCATACTATGAGACAGTAAACGAAAGCATAATTTATTGGTATGCGCATCTTAGTGTGGTGAAGTCAAGTTTAAAAATAAATATAGGTGGCCCACACTGTTCCACGGTTTGGCCAAATGGAGATATCGATTACATTGGATCGGCAGGAAGTGACAGTTGGCCACCTGGGACGAGCTGACCCGGGAGGATGCGATCGGTAACGGGGTAAGGTGGAGAATATGTGGAAAAAGTATGGAAGTCGCGGTTATCGAATTGGATCATGTATTATTTGGCTGGGATGGAAACCTAGCCCGGGCATGGAGGGATAAAATGTCTAATCGGGCCGACCCAAGTACTGAAATATCGGCCTGGACTATGGTTTGATTGTGACTGTTGGATAGTAATTTGGTTGAACATGGATGTTTCGGGCGATATGAGCCGGTCTGGCCGGCTGGTCACCATGGCGACCAACTAACTCTGCCGATCATGCAATCTGGATGTTATGACCGTCGTGAACACTGATCGATCGACATTGAAGTCGGAAGAAGGCAATGACTACCGGATTACGTGTCATTAGATACTGGATGGCCGAAATCGGGTCCGGGACCGGGATCAGGTTTAGGGTCGGGACCGGGGTCGGGCCGACCGGCAAAGATGACTTGACCAGGAGAGAATCAAAATATGGTCGGGCTATTTCGATGGCTGATTGAATGCAATATTTGCTAACATGTGCCAGGATGATCAAGTTCGGAGTATTGTGTAAGTCAACTAGGTTGGTGTACGGTACACATTATTGGATTTTAGGCGTTTAAATTTGAAATTATAGCATTGAATTTACCCCCAAAACAAAGAGTTGCCGCCACATGTAGGCGGTCATTGGAAGCTCAGGGTAAACGAGGTCCCCTACAGCTTAACTTATCCCCGGTTGAGACGCGCATTGGCTTACCGGAAGTCCCCCGACATAATTGTACTGGATTATTCTATTCTCACCCCCACGTCCACGTATTTTGAGCACGATAATTAATTGGAAAGGTTTGTGGAGATAACTAAGTTGTTTTACTGTGGAAGATCGCAACTATATCGGGTTTTACGTATCTTTAAGTGGTTATTGTTTTTCTCTCGTTATTGGCTGGTCCGGTCGGTCAAAACTTCCCGACCCGACTTATAGGGTACTTTACAGAAGTGCCATCCCTAATCCGTCCTCCGGTGACGTTTTCCGCCGGAAAACAACCCCGTCTCGAAGTCATTTCCCCCGACCTGTTCGGGAAGATCTAAAATCTACCTGAGTGAGTGTAACCACCGTGAACCAATGGGTACACAAGACGAGATGAAATTTAAAATGGATTCAGTCGTTCAGGATGACCGGTCGAAGGTCTGCAGGATGCGGTCGCTGAATTGACTTCTATCCGAAACTAAGCAGACGCTCAGGGCCAAGATATCTGGCCAGCAGATTGAGTTTAAGAGACGAGTACGTGATATTGAGCATCTGCAGTCACTGCCCCACCGGGCTGCGGTCGCACCGGGGTGATCGGGCCGATCGCCCTAGTGGTAATCAGTCTGATTAAGAGATCGACCAGGATTCGCGGAGTACCTCCTGCGATAATTGGTCGTCTGGGCCAGTGAGAAACCGGGCTCCACCAAGAACTTCTGTCTTGAATTGGAAGTCAGCTCCACCATATTAATGATATCTATCATGTAACAGTATTACAAAACGTGAGCAAAACTGGATACACATAATCACACGAACCAATTTTTACCTGATCTTTTTAGTGGGGAATCCCGTGGGGTCCTGACGCACAAGATCCGATTCCCTTTTTGGGAGTGAGCGGTGCGTGCGAAACTAGCCCTGCTTCGTGTAGTAGTCGAATACCTCCGTCACAAGTAAAATATCCATATGTAGCAATAGGCTGAAAATAACGTGTGTGTTGAACGTCAGCAAAAATTGCTTCGCGTAGTCGGGAAACTAGTCGCCTTTGCTTGTCGGGGCTTCGGAAAAATAGGTTCGTCAACCATGTGCACCACTAGTATCCACATAATATCATTTCGTGAGCACCAAGAATGCATTCACATTAGGCATGAAATTCAACTAGCGTCAACATTATCCCACGTGTCGACAAGATTGGAAATTCCGAAACTAATTGCGTGATATGATCCGGGTAGACAATGAGAGATGAAAAACATTATCCTTCAATTTTTATTCGCCATATCACGCTCTTCATCGCTAGTGCGGATGCATCACTTCAAGCGTAAGTGTATGTTCGTGATACAATTGCGTTTGGGCAAATTTGTCAAGATGAATTGCTTACTCAATGTCACCATGGGTGAGCTATCTGACAATTTCGTCAGTCTCAATTTCGACATCTCGTTACCAGCATCTTTTGATACCACCGAAAGCTGGCCCAGTCGTGCATCGGGTCGGTGACGCTGCACTGCATCAGCTTTTAGTCCCTTTTTCAAAGGGATTATCAGATAGAGAGAATACTTTATGTACCTCGACAATGCGTTCGTATCGCGCCTGATTTTCAGCTAATACCTGGTCAGCAGCATAGATATGTTCGCTTGTGTTTACACTAAAGCCTGCCGGTCATGTAACTCGCTCCCATAGCCCAAAGTTGTCTTTGTGATACCCATGTAGCTGCTTAAAATTTTGCCCTCAACTAAGTTAGTACTTCCTCCGGGGCAAAATAAACGCACCATTCACACAAAATCCATCATAACTGGTTCAAAACTACGTTTTTGAGGAAACGGATTGGATAAAAAGAAAGCACGAGATCTCCTCTTTCTATCAATATGTTTTTCTTATTGGATGTCATTCTAGGGTCGACGCTGTGTCGGAATGAATGGACATAGTGAGCGGCGGGGGCACGAAAATTCCCGCCCTAGTCGAAGATGACATTCAGGACTCACTGAAAACATGCAATGAAGTGTATCAACATTAGGACAAAGTTTCTACTCCTCAAGATCACCGGATCGAGCGCTTCACATCCCAGACTGGTCCGAGCTTGATGCCATTGTTCAGGAAGCAGTAAATCCAGTTTTCAACACTGGAGGCGCCTGGACGTGATGGATGCTCAGTTTCCGTCGTTTGGTTGCATTTGCTGCCGTTCAGCAAAACTACGAGGCAAGAGGATTACCACATCACGACATTTAACCTAAGACGATGTCTTAGCTGCTGTGGTCCGACCAAGGTACTCTATTGAACTATTTCTTTTATTTTTATAACCTCTAAGCGTTTATGTGCCGTTTTCAATAGCTCGCCCGTTTTGTTCTGATTGTGAACTCTCTACAGTGAATAATTGTCTTAGATATTATCAATTTAGATTTGCTGCGTTTATTTTGGACACCTGTATATTCCGATCGTGTGTTTATTTTGCCTCGGAGGAAGTACTTTACTCAACTTAACTCCTTGTCAAACGTTTTAAGCGCACGTTTGACCTTCTCGAGCTGCAAAAGTGAACAGGTACAACAATAAGATAAGGCTTACTAGTACCGTGAAGGTCGCAGGAATCGCGGGCATCTGCGCTCGGCAAAACGACGCGACGACGAGGGTGAGGGGTGACCTTACTGGCATGGCCTAAGGCCCCGGGGACTCAGGCTAGCAATACGCTTTCGCAAAATACCAATTCCCATTTTAGGTGGGCGATGAAACTTTATACCTCTACTGCTGTATTACGTTTACATACTATAAAATTTTGCAGATCTGGAGCAGGGTTTAAATTTTACGCCCAATACAAAGACCTAGTTATTATAGCGCAGTAAACTGGTCGGAGGCCGAAGTTAATTATCGGATTGAAGCAGTCCCTGAAAACAGCCAAGCACTAAAGATAAATCGGTACAAATAAGGTTTGGATTTCCTATGATCGGACATGTGCCCAGATTTACCATTGCTTTTGCGAGTCAAGTTTAGCAGTGCAATAAACTGAACTGCTAATTTGGGGCCTCCAATGACAAAAAAATGGCAGCGTACCAATTGGTAGAAATAAACAAAATGCCAGCGTACCGATTGGTAGATTTGTTTTTGCTGATATTAATAGGGTTGAATGCGTCTCATTATACTTACTACCCAACCAGTTCGTATTTTGCCACCAATCCCCCTCAACCCAGCTACGGTTGAGCAGGGATCCAAGCTAAGCACTACTTGCAAAGGAGCAAAACCTAACACCCATGACTGCGACAGGCCCTGAGCCTGATCCACCAGACAAGGGTGGAACACTTCCCACGCCTCTACCTACCGAGGGGGAGGCGCCGACACTATCGGAGCCGCCGGATAGTAACAACTCCCCAAGCAGTGGGAACGATTCGACCGGCAGTTCATCACCCATCAACCAAGAACCGGTATCAGAACCGGTAATATTGGTTGAAGAAAAAACGAGTTCTAGTGAGTCCAACTCTAAGGGCCCGCAATCAATGAACAAAAAACGGTCAAAGGGGTCAGTTTCAACTACGAGTTCCGTAGTTGATATGGCCGTAACACTTAAAATAGCGTTGACTAACGCTAAAAACCCGAAGCCGCGTGTACAGGAGTGGATACAGCTTATGCAGGAAATTTTTACGCAAATTTTCGTCAAAGCCAAAGGCCCCGCTTCAAAGTTATCGCAAGCCGCTCAACGTCTCCCCAAACTTAAGAAAGGAGAATCGGAGCGGCTCCTTGATCTGTTTGAACAGTTGGTGATTATTCAACAGCTAGACTGGAAAGTATGGAGTCAAAGGGTGGCTGGAGCGGCTTTAAGTGCCCAGCGTTCCAACCATACCTTCGAAGGAATATTGAGAAAAATTCTAGGGCAAGAAGCAGTGCAATCAGCAGGTAAAACTCCCCCACCGCTCACAGGATGGGCCGCCAAACTTACTGGAGGAACTACTGTCGATACACCGGAGAAGCTTATTAAGAAACCATTCCTGTTTAAGAAGGAAGTATATGAAGCTTCAGAAATAACAAGTCTGAGGAAAGTATGTGAGCAGGAGTATAGTAAATATGCTCCTGACAAACCCAGGCAAGGAACGGAACAGGAATGGAGAATCATTCAAGGGCTTGTAGAAGGCAATATTTTGGCAAAGCAGTTGCCAATGTTTGTCAAAAGAATTATGCCCCTGGAGGAACAAGTTAGGCTTGTTCAAACTATCCGGGCGCAGGTTGAAGGTTGTCTCATTATGGATTTGAAGGGAGAAAGTCCAATTCGGGAGGCCTTTCTGAGCACATGCAGTATCCAGGAATGTATTGCAACGGCAGCCACAACCCGTGGAACTGGTACATCTGAATTGTGGGCAATGGTAGCACAAGTGCAAACCATCAGCTACAATTCGACTAATCACTCGCTTTATTTTCATTTTTATACACGTGAAATCGCAGAAAAATTTGTGGGCATCAAGGTGCCATTCCATAGGCATGAACATTCACTGGTTAATTTACACTCCAGACGGCAACCAACGACGGAGTCGGCGTGGAATCGACAGGTCGATCGGAATGGAGAGGTTTACTCCCCCCGGGGTTACTACTCTTGTATTTTGAAAAATGTGTCTCGTACTATGGATTTAATGAAATTGTATGGAATGCTTAAGTTGATATTGAAAGTTCCTTTTCAGATGGAAGATTTGGACAAAGGTGGACCTTTCTCCGACACTTCCACTTCGTGGGAATTGATATTTACTACCGAGGGATGTCCGAAGACTCTGGACGGTATTATTCGCTTGTATTGGTGTCAGACTATGTTAATACTGGAGCATCCTAAAACGAAAGGTCGTCGGCAGTGCTTGCGGTGTGGCGAAGTTGGTCACCCTATGAGGGCATGCAAAGAGTCATTGGAAGGGTTACTTAAGTCGGGATGTATCGTGGTTACAGTGGAAGAAATGAACAGGATTGAACTTCCTCACTCTACGTTTAGAAGTATGGAAGAATTACGCAAGGACGTGGAAGAGAAGAGAATTTTAATGGAACAGGCATCTAAGGAAGTCACCTCAGAACAAGCGCCCGACGAGCAACCAACCAAGGAAGACACCAACATGTCACAACAGGAGGACCAATCGGCGACGACCATAACACAACCAGTACAAACTACCGAGTCTGAAGAATATCAATCACCGACGGTAGTGACTACTACAAAGGACAAACCTAAACCGGACACGGAGCCTGATCCTAGTACTACACCGGTGGAACCGAAGGAAGAACGGACAGAATGGATTAAAGTGCACCCACATCGGGTGAAGCCATTGGTAGTGTTACCGCAAGCCTCACCTCAAGCATCACCGGAGGCTACGAAGTCAGACAGGAAGGGCAACAGCTCACGACCGGAAGCCAAACCACTATTGGATGAAAAGGCACATCCACAGGGACAGACAATTGGACACGCAGTCCAAGCGTCCAGAGATCACACTACGATCACAGCTCCAATGACGCCAAATAAGGCCACACGGAAAGTGGTTCAATCCCCAACGGTAAAATCACCTTCGAACAACAAAAGCAAGGTCCAGAATGACTTAATGATTTCGGAGGCCAAATTAAAGTCGGATTTAGATCACTTACTACGTCAGGTTGACAAAGCGGAGGGACCGATTCAGTTGTACCCACTATTGGGTACAACCACCATCCAACAATCGAGCGATGTAATTGCACTTACGGATGCAGAAAGGCTGATGGGTGTTAAACGAACCGCAACTCCGGCGACCGGAAATTGCCAGGTATATGCTATCAGTCAAGCATATGCCTCAACAACATTTATGCCTTTGCAAACGGATTTACTCGAGCAGTTAACGATCAAACTTAAAGATGGCTGTTATACCCGGGCACTCATTGACTTTGATGCCAAATTTCCGGCGAGTATCAGAAAACAAACGCTGTTAGCCCTCGGCCGTGGATATGACAAGATTTCAGCGAAGGCGTCTAAAAGCGAATTTCAACAATATTTGGAGGAATTTGCAAAAAGTGGTTCAAGTATTAAGGATTTGGTTCCTTCCACGGCTTGGGGGAGTAATGATACTCTGGCCTGTATTAGTACGTTATTGCAACAGGACATTTTTGTCATCAGCACACTACCGGATATGAAGATGCCGGGTGTAATTCATTTCGCACCGGAGACCAGACTACGCAATAATAAGAGTTATCTCACGAGTGGAGAGTACCCAATTTCACTTCAAGCGTGTGTGGAAACAGTAGTAAAGATGAAAGAAGAAGCTATACAGGGAACAAGGAATTTACCAATATTACTACATTTCGATGCGGCTCATTACTCGGCCTACTTACATGGAACACGAGTACAGGATTCAACTCCACCAAGTGGGGAAGATGCGGACATGGAAGATCCACACGAAAACAGAGATAATGATGAAGACTTTGAGGATGAGAAGTCACCAGCTCTTGAGTCTCTTGTTTTTAGTGGAGGCGATGTTGACATGCAAGATTCCGAGAATAGTCAACCGGTGGATCACGGCGAACAAGAGGAATCGGCAACCTCATCTACTCAGTCAAGTCAATTATCCACCTATAGCTCTCAGTCCCAGTGGGACCCCGATACTTGGGATGGAAATTTGGACGAGTTATTGCAACGGTTAAGGGGGCCCACGATTCACCACGCCCTAAAACTGGAAATTGAACAGATCATACTTACCCATGACTCTCGAATGCTGGATGTCTTACACTTCTTATCGGAAACGGTGACCAAGTTATCGCTTCCGGATCAGGAGTCGTTATTACAAGCGGACCTAAATAATGAAACGGAACGTGAGTGGTATATGCAACGGTATCAAATATCTGAACCGATTTTATACCAGTGGTATAATAAGGTCTGGAGAGACCGAGTAGCTGGAGAGGAAGCATTAATGATAGGATCTTCGGAATCGGAAAATTCGGAATCTGTTACCTCCCAAGAACAGCGGGATAACGACCATGGTACACAATATCGGGCAAAGCGGCAATGTGTGAGGGACTCATCTCTCACTCCGGAGCATCAATATCAAGAGGAGACTACGCCTCACCAGGTCAAAACCTCATCGGAGGATACGCTGTCCTCCGGAGATAATAGTTACAATCCATCATTGCGGGACTCATGGCTCATCGCTTGGGCACGGATGGAATCTAACTGGGAATCTGCCACACAGATACCCTTTCCCGCATTTGATGCCCCGTGTGGGGTGTGAAAAAAAGCAGTATTTCACGAAGGACCACAACTTTTACAAATGTGCAAATCGTTTGAGGGAGTGGCATGTTTACTGGATAGTCTGGCATCGGATGTATTAATTGCCTTAACCTCGAAGTGGCAGGATCAATGCTGATGCGCAATGATCGATAGAGGAAAGCGTTCAGGTGTGGGTAATCTCTCGGTATTATGGTTTGCTCAATGGGAACAAAGAATGTTGGCTGTTCATGGACAGAAACAACGGAACGCAATCATAAACAGCTCTCATGAATGGGGACAATTACGCAAAATAAATTATGGAGGCAACACTCTTATTAAGTATTGCTCACCATCAATGATTGGTTCAATGGCAAAAGCCTTGTTATGTGCTCATCTTTTCAGTGAGTATATAGCGGTATTGGTGGAGGACGAAGCATGTCCAAACGATAGTATCGTAACTCTACTCCATCGCCATTTTCAGGCGAAAATGAAATTCGATATTTATGCGAACTGTATCCAGAAGATTGACACTGGAGCTCCTGATGCTTGGGTAGAGTTCAATCAATACCTTCATCACATGGACCCGGAAATGGATATGATAAACGATTACCTTGACCAAATAGATCCTGATAATGAGGGATCGTATTATTACTAAGGGCAACGAGGTGGAGTTTGCTCATGGAGATCATGAGTATTTCACGTTAGTGTCAATAGGTTTATATGCTCAGTACCGACTGCTAATTGGCATGCTACATTACAATCTGGTCGACAGCAAGATGCTCAAGGCTAACGAGTCACAAATATGTGTAATAATAAGTTTTCTATGGATCCAAGCAAGGGCCCAACTAGAAACGGCGACGACACCTGAATTGGGAAGCGTTGCCTCACGAGAAGTGGGAATGAAACTGCAGATTTGCATCCAGTGCGTATTAAACACCCAACCAGCACCGCTCCAGCAAGCGAGACGATGTTTGATGTCTGCAACCAACCTTCCTACCAAAGAACCTGAGCCGATTTTATTATTCAGGATACGATCTTACATAGTAGCTAATAGTTAACCCAACTAATTGACTACATTATTATTATTATACCTGTTGTTTGCCTCTGTTAAACCAAGGCAGCCAATGATATTGCCAGTTGCAAGATGAGCCCAATTCTGCAAATAGTAAATCAACCAGAAGAATTAGATGACTGCACATTCATAGCCGAGCGATACGCGATGTTCACGTACCCGAGAAACCACAAATTGTGGTAAAAATTTGAATCACTCCATGCATTTGAAATTTTATCTATATAAACTAGTACTTGCAATAAAGCCATAAGATACGTAATCCAATTAATTCTGTATCCCTGGATAGTGTGGCCCTTAAAGCTAATTTCATCCATTTCCTTCAGAATGAATTGGTCGAACGTGCTTCGACGGTTAGCTTCTTCGATCCTTGGCAGCAATTTTCCCTGACAAAAATAATCATTGGCTGATTACTACTTCATGCACAGCATGAGATCAAATGCCGAGAGAGTCAGACGGACATACCGTGATAAACTGGATGCGCTCAGTTTTTCTACGAACTGGATGCACACAACGCGTCTATTTTTGACCAGTAGAATGAGTTTGTCGGTGCATCTGACTTTAAGGTGGGTACAGTCTCTACAGTACAGCTAATGCGATTTGACCAATGATGCCGGCCCCATATCGGGCACAACATTTCATTGGCTACGCGTGAAGCAACCTAACAATGTATCACAATTTTTGTCCATCTCGATTTTTATGTGAAGATAAGTTTTTGGATCGACACACAATCCGCCTGTACAGGACCTTGATTCATTCGATGTGCCTGGCCTCACTTTGATTTTACCTCGTTGAGCATCCCCAACGATAAACACCCAGACATCTTGTGAGGCGGTTCTCAACATGTATTAGCCTACAGGATGGCGCGTTCAAACAACCTACCCGCTTTCACCAGATGATAGAAAGGATGATAGAAAGAAGTAAGGAATGTACTTCATTTCTCAAGTTTTCTATCATGAAGAATGTACCTACATGTACAAAGCCAAGTAAGTCTGGCTCTTAGATATCATGTATGAATCTTAAGTATGCATCATACAGTACTTCAAGTATGATGCATAACAGCTCGCCACTTCTGCAGCAATACCCATTACGGAGCTTGTCATTTACGAATATACCCCCAAGCCCAGAATCCTCACAATGCGTCTTCTACTCGTCTTGATTTTAGCAGCTGCCGCTCTCATCACTGCTAATACCTCGGTTACCCTGAACTCAAACTCACCCTCTGTGAACGCCCTAGACATTGGTGACGAAGAGAGAGCGCCCGTTCCGACGAACCTACAACAGGGATTGGAAACGGCTGCATCCGAAGCTAAGTTGGCAAAAGCGGTGTTGGAGACGAACCCTGTTCCTGTTGATCCTGTTGAGGAGGAGAAGAAAAGGATTTTCGATCAATATCATACATTTTTCCGTGACAATGGCCTGTATAAAGCAAGCAAACTGAAGTCGATCCTTAGTCTTAAGGTTCTCTATGATGAAAAGATGAATTTCAATGAGGGCGTTACTGCTGCAAGTCCAAGAGTGTGGGACTTCGTGTACAGTAAGTTCAAAAACGATCCGTGGGCGCTTTATGCGATAATTACGGGAGCCGGGGGGGGAAGTAAGGAAGGGAATAATGCTGCGACCAAGCTCACTGGTCTTGTGATGAGAGATAGATTGTCGCAGCCGCTGAAATTTCTGAAATTCTTCTCGATTCGGTGGGGAGGGTACCTGTCGAAAGATGATGAACTTCGTTTTATTCTAGGATTACCGCTATAGCCACACACCCCAAAAGCCACATGTCCTTAGCTACCGGTATACGTACCAGTAATCACAATTGCCTCGAGTACAGCTGTAGAACAAATTATCGTCCCCACTAATGAAATGTTCTACAAGTGATATAAAAGTTTTTGTTGACCAAGTTAAATGTTTCTTCTTACAGTTAGGTGTTTGGATCAGGTGACGGAGGCAATGTCAGCGGAATTCATCCACTAGATGGAAACACTGGTAGCTTTAACAGTCCGTTTTCCTTTTGTTCGTGTCTTTCCGATACAATGTTGCGCAGATTGTTTATGCAACCGATTGGGTCATTAACAATAATCTTACTTTATCGCTTTTCTCCCCCTCCGTCAGATGTAGTCATACCACCAGCACTTCAGCAGTAGAGCAAGTGGCATGGCTACGAAAGGTTTATGAAAAACACACAGAACAGTGGAAAAAAGGCACAGAGCACTGAGAAACACATAGATTATCACACAAGAGACGAGACATATGAATGTCTTGTAGTTTACCGTATACCATCGACACACACGGGAACAATAAATTCCTGTACATGTTAATGATTTGTTTTGGAATGTTTTTGAAAGGTTTTAAATAAGAAAATGGGCAAAACATACCGGACAAAAAACGACACATCTGGGCAATTTGAAGGTCACCAAGATGATCAGCAAGGGTTTTACACTCTCATCCCTCCCAGATCGCTAATATGTTCGTGGTCTGTGGCCTCATTTTCACTGTGTGTCATCTAGTTGCGCGCCATTGATTTGACAATAGCTCGATGTCCACTCAAATGTGTCACATTGCATTTTTGTATCCCTTACTCAGAAGTGATCGACTGTGATTGGCTGAGAGTTTGTGTTGGTTATAACAATTTGTATGGTATGACAAATGTTATACGGTAATTCATTTGCCCGTAATGTAAGAATCTACTGGAAAGTGAAAGTGGTAAAAACTCGTGTTAGTGACACACTGTCACAAAATAAAATAAAATAAAAAGTACACTATGTACTCTCACTTCGGACACCGTTAAAAATACATTACCTGTATCCAATTTATTATTTCATAGATATTAAATAAAGCAATTTTGCTCACGTGGAGAAATGGATAACCATCGCCGAGAAGCGCAAGCTAATCAAGAAGCCCCGAATAGGAAACACACTAATTCATTAACGTATTACAGTAATTTCATGCAAAGCTATACAGACAATCCCCTCAAATTGTTAGGTTGTGAAAACTTCATACCCTTTCTAAACAAATTGTACGTGGCAAATACATATGATTACTGATAACGAGCCTTTGATTTTAAACATTTTTAATTGGTTTTAGAACGGTCTCGTGGTCTTCGAACGAACGCATTTAAAAAGCGTCCGTTTGACGCTCAAAGTCGCGCTCTTGCTTGGCTATGTACTCTTTGTCTTTGCCATTATTGGGCTCCAAGTCTTTTCCCTCACGCGATGGGCCACGGGCTTGCATGCGAACCTCAACTTGACAACGTTTCCCTCGGCTTATGCCACGTTTGTGAAATTTGCCGCGGGGTAAGACTGGTATGACACCTACTTGGCCTCAAGTGTCGCGCCTCGCCAGTTTGCAGCATTCCCAAACAATCTGGAGCGCTTTTGATACCGATGCATTGGGTTTAATCCATCGAAAACATTTATTGGCCTTCCTGACCAAGTTGGAGCCACCGCTGGGGCTAAACACATCAAAAGATGATGCTGGAAACGATGCCAAGTTTTGAAATGACACCCGAGGAATGGCATCCACTCGACGTGGCGATTCATCAACAACGACGAGAAACGTTTCATGATATTGAAGCGCGGATTGCTGAGCTCACGTACCGTGTGCGACTTGGTCTGGGCAGAAAAAGTAGATGAACTGGCCATGCGCGGATACGCGTTTCGACATCGAAAGCTGATTCGGATTCAAGTCACGTTTCGCAAGTTTCGTGTTCGTCGACGTCTGGGCGGGAAATTAGAGAAAAGGAAGGGGAACACTGAATCGGCTAGAGGCACTACTACTAGTATTGTCGCTCCCAGAAGTTGAAGGAAAAGAAACTCGCCATCAAGCGAACAGATTACGATCCCAGGAGAAGTGCTAGGGGTTTGTTATGTCTTTCAGGGCAATCTCCGCTCGCATGCACTGAATATCGAATATGTCGTGTGTTGGTACGCAAAGGAAATCGAAAAGAGCGCCACAAACGGCAGCAAATTATGGAACCGTCGGAAAAGTGACTGGAGTTCGTCCATCGAAGTCTGATCTCGAATTGCGTCGTCCTCGTCTAAAGTTTTCTTCATGGTGTGGCACATTAGTATGAATTTGGTCCGTGACATTCGAAGACACGAGTACACTAGCATCGTTCCTTTGCTCGGCTCGAGAACTCGTTCACTTCCATGATTCTTGTCTCCGTATAATGAATCCTCAACTGACATATTGGAAAAGAATATGACGATAAGGAAAATTCGGCATGCTCGTATGGTATTCCGCTTGATGTTACTGCCAAACGTACTTTTAGGGCGCCAATCGTCTGTTTAAAGTGGTACTATAAACTGCAAAAATTGATGTCTGCATACATTTCTCTACCTTCATAATTATATGTTTTAATGATTCGTTTTGGACCTAACAATTTGAGGGGATTGTCTGTACTAACGTTACATGAATATTTTAGGCCATGGGGTAAAGCAGACGACAGAAATTCGTAATCTCACAAATGCGGTACTATTCATAATGCTTCCGATGTGGATTAGCGATGGAGTAAGGGCTTAGCAGGAGAGATACTCCAGCTTTATCATTTCTGCACTTACTTGAAAACTATTTCCATATTTCAAAGTATTCATCTTCTGAGTCCGTTTTCCTTCCAGTCATTTTCAAGAGACTGTTTGGCTATTCAGTGTTCTCACCATGATGTCATTGCATGTACATGGACTCGCTCACTTTTTTTTTGCGACAATCACTTTTTGGTCCTTTGCATCTTCCCTATACCTACCGAGATTTTTGGCTATATTCCACGCCATTTCGTGATTGCCATAACGTTTTCGTACCAATTCCACCATATCCGTGCCGTTTGATCTAGACGTTCTTGTTGTTTCGATCCTAGTCGTTGCTGGAGCCTCTGCCGGAACACCCACGTATCGGCGGCGCTTGCCGTCGTTTATTCGCTTCTTTGTAGCTCTCTAAGTCCCTCGACTTCATCTTCAGTGTTCATCTAATCGTTTTCGAAATGCTTGGACTCGTGGACACCTGTGAAAGACCGTTTCCTGCGCTCATAGGACACCCAATGATATTTGCGTCACTCTGATAGAAGGTGTAAAGTTGAAATTTCGGCATTTGATACTTGATATAGGAGTAATTCGTTAGAAAGTCCATGATCCCATAGCTCCTTGGTTGCCGTAACTGATATCACTCGTACATTTGCCGTCGTCGTTGGTCCCACTTCGTCAACATCATTTCTTGCATGTTCTGCCGAGTCCTTCACATAAACTGTTTCACCTTTTAGTAAAGACAAGTCCTCAAAATGATTGATACGTCATAAACGCACCTGATACGAGGAGTCCACTCGCATCTCCAAATTTTTCTCAGATCGACACCGATGCGTTTTGGCATCGTCTGCATCGGTAAACATTTCTGCCCTCAAGAGTATCATCGCTGATTCAGAAAAATTCTCTTCGCTCAGCCATCCTCTTCATCTGATCGAATTACCTCCGACGACGATACTGGTAAAGTAATGCACCGATTGTGGACAGATTTTCAACATGAGTATGTTTTGATCGCGGAACATAAAGAGACTTTTGCTGACGTCGAAAGCGATGAAAAATCCCTGATCAAATCCATGTTTTGGGCATTTCCTCGAAGTGACGAGAATCGACAATGGGAAGTACTGAAACCGGTTGAAGTATGTGGAACGAAAATATTCATAAATCAAATGAATATTATTCTAGGCACATCTGCATTCTCAACCTGGAGAGTCTCGTATCTGCCTGCCTCATTTCATATCGAACCACTGGCCATTCTTGGGCCTGCAATGTCCACCACAAACATAGAAAAACTTCTTCACAGGAAACGTTGCACACTCCTAGCTCATTATTTAAAATTCTCTTAAGCACTTAGACCACACTCGCCAAGATCTGAAAATTCATCAGCAGAGCCTAATTAGAGGTCTCAAGCCGAATACAATCGATGAATCACTAAACGACAGCGAAATCGTCACACTACTGCATTTGGTGTTCCCCGACAGTGAAATCCTCTTGTCTCAATTGAATATCCGTCCCTGCCCGACTTGTCGGTATTCGAGCAGCCATTGATCTCCCATTACCAGCAGTTAAAGATCCAATCCGGCTCGAGTTACCAGTGATTGAGCAACTTGAACAATTCCTTATGCCCGAGTCGTTGACGATTAATCCGCCATTCTTGCCCCAGCCACCAACGACTATATTTAGGGGTGAAGCATTATCGGCTAACGATCTCTCCGAGCTACTTCTCTCGCAAAACATTCACTTTGATATTGAGCCAGTGTTTGAATTCACACGAGACTGGATCGATACGCCACCTTTGTTCCATTCGGGTCCCACACTTCCATCTTTTGCCGTTTGAAAATCCTCCACTCAACCAACTTGATTCTGGTAATGAGCCAATTGGGTTTTTCAAAGACATGAAAACACAGCGTGACACGTGAAAGCTGAATCAACATTTGCTGTGGAAAAAGCCCAAAGGCACATGCAAAGTTGCCGGCTGCAACACCAAGATACAGAGCAAAGCAAAGTGCATCCGGCATGGCGGTGAAAGACGATGCATGGTCGAAGGATGCATTCGCTGAGCGCTGACGATGCTACTGTGATGGCGCCATGGTGGTGGCGCACGTTGCAAAGTTGAAGGCTGCGATCAAGGAGGCAAATCATGTATCGCCCCCAAGAAAAGGTGCTGACGCAAACGCATGCACCTACAGAAAACAAAAGAATCACGACAAGTCTATACGATGGGTGAAACACCGTCCGAACACGACCATTGCATGCGGAAGTAGTCGCTCTCGCCGTTTAACTTAACTTCACATAAAGTTTCTTGTTTTGTAATGTTTTCGGTTTTACCTCATCGTGAGTTGCTATATCCACTGACAATTAATTTCATCTAAAACTATATACAATTGGTGGGTGTCCGAAGTGAGAGTATATAGTGTACATGTATCCGAGCTGGTCTTGGCCATAAACAGAATGTGCGAAATTAGTGTGACTTAAAAAAATCAAAATTAGTGTGGTCCATTGTATTTGCACAACCACACTATTTTCCCATCCACACTAAATACACTTTTTACTGTAATAGTGAGAGAGAGATAAGTATAGTCAATTTAGTCTTTAACTATTGGCTATTATAAATTGATTGGCTCTCGACGCTAATTCTGGAACAGAAGAAACAAGAGAGGTATCTTGTCGTGGGCTTGGGGTCGCTGGTACCGAATTGGATGGTGCTACGGATAGAGTAAAAAAGCACTGCATACACAATTGGAGCCTGGCCCCGTCCTCGCGAAGATGTGGCTTCATACGCTCGTATGCAGCCACTTGGCTAATTTGAGTCCGGCACTGATTCCAGACAAAATCATTATGTTCACGGAGCGTTCTCCGTTTTCCTTCATAAATGGCTTGGTTGCGCAGTTGCCATAACCAGGCCTGCGCAATTCCACATACTGCCCACCACAACCTTGCCATCTGATCGTGAAAAGCCTCCATTTTCAATCCGTACTTGAGGTACATATCCCTTATCAGAGCTGATGAAATTTCCGGCGCCTGCCGTGTTGCAATACTATTTTTGTATTGTAATATTTCCACGTGTGAGAGGGTGTATCCGAACCATTGTTGTAAGAAGCGTTTCCAGAGGCTCCGAGCGCTTACACAGTCCCACAAGATGTGAACACAGTTCGTCTTGGTGCTAGAACACTCTGCCACAATGACACATTCAGGATTCCCCTGTTCTTTCTGAAAATAGGTATTCAGTTGCATTGTGGCTACCCTGTAGGTAACCCAGAGCTGATAATCCGACAAAATATGTCCATGCGTCCATATATCCCGTGGAGTTTGGTCCTGCACTGAACACCACCACGAATCTTGACTTCTCCTAACAGCCCACTTCTGCGTCGTCATTGGCAACGTTACTGCCATCGCTTTGTGGTAAACCTGGGTGAAATGCTTCCGGATACCTACCGGTATCCTCCATATTGATTTCAGACTATTAACCAGTGGCCAAGGATACATGTGTATCAATGGATTCGGTTTACAAACCACCACCTTGGGTTTGGCCTCCATCCACGTGGATACCTCCAAGTGCTGTTGTGGTACCACTCTCCAATATATGCAGGACGGCTGTTGTTCCAGCCTGATTGGATAGGCGCTTGTAGCCTCTGGTCCTTCCAATAAACCTGGACTAATGACCCTCCAGGTGAATTCTTGGAGTATTTCCGGCGCCCGGAACAGTTGAATAGGTGGTATCCTCCCCACGTAACTACCAACCTCGACTCTGGGCGAAAGCAGAATAATCGTACAAATCCACTTGCACAACTTCGCATGCGTATGTGAATTTGGCTGCGTCGAGACAACCGACCATGAGAATTCATCCCGAGATATACGTTGAATACCTAAAGCGGAAATGAGCGCTTCCGGTATCCGATCATATTTTCTCGCTCCAAGACTGGTCGTTTGCTCCTCCCTCAACCACGGATTTCCCGCCCAGTTGAATGTTCCCCAGAACGCTTCTAATTGTGGTGACAACAATCCGTGATGAGGGATTGATTCTATGTCAATTTGAACAATCAAAATGTGATCCGGTAACAGCCCCCTGGAGGCTTTCGTCAACTTCAAATTTCTTAGGACACCTGGCAAATATCGTGATACGTAGGGTGTGAAAAGGATCTTATTGAGGGTTACCCGGAAAGCTAAATCGGGGGTACGCGGATGGTTACGCATTCAAGGTAACCCTTAATAAGTTTCATGTCGAGTTAGAGCTGTCAAAACGTGATAGCAACCTTATTTTCTTCACTTAAGGACAGACTAGCAAGCGTCGCGGCAACTTCACGCTGGACTTGAACGCTTCCATTGAATGCAGCGAAAACACGGGGCAATCGATGGATTCGTCCATGGTACTAATTGACAAGGAAAGAGCAGGAAAGGCGATGGAAGTTTTGAAAGAACTTAATTTCAGCGTGTGATTTCAAGTTCGATTCTCTTAGGGTGATAAGGAGGCGTTCGGGTTATCATTTGTCCGAATCGATTAGCCAAATTGGAGGGAGCAACTATCTTGACGGTAGTGACGCGCGAGGTGGCCCCTCAGGTAAAATAAAAAGTCCGCGGTGTACCCGTAGGATCATATAATGGGGACATGTCAGTGGACGAAGAAGAGAAAATGAAGCGAAGGATTCAAAAATGGTCGTGGGCTTCGCTAAAGAGAAAATTCAAGTCCAAGTTTCTGGGGCGTGTGTGCAATCTTTTGAAGACGCCAGTGCGAAAATCAAAATGGCACTGGAATTGAGGATCTTGATCAACTTGGCACGTTCTTTACTCAGAAAGAAGACGTGAATTTCTCGCTCTTAAACAAGGTAT
>MIQA02001983.1:0-20519 GCA_001887855.2 Sclerospora graminicola | reverse complement strand
AAATATAACGAGATGAGCGCGGAATTCCAACAGCTACAGTACAAACTTTTCTGATAATTTAAATATTATTTCACTTTGGATGAGGATATTTCCACTTTGGTTGCAAACCTTTTCATTTTGGCCTGTAAATGGTGTACTGATGCCTGATAATTGGAGGAGACTTTAATTGCGTAGAAATTTCTCTTCGTGATAGACTAGGTGGTGATCGAACATATATTAAGGAAAGCCACGCACTAATAAAATTAATCAACAAATTCGAGATGAGGGATGCCAGATTACTTCAAAATGATGTATTTGGGGGGGGGCGGGTCCGGAGGACTACGAGTTTTTTATGTTTTGGATGGGAGATGTAGCTAGTAGAATTGGTCGATTTTATATAAAGGGAGAGGGATCAAGGATGGATATATAGGGTGGAAACGGGATGTCCCCCAGTTTCATCTGATCACGAGCAAGTGAGATTGCTATTGCACAATCCACTTAATTTAAAGCGAAAGAAGCGACCGATCCGGATCCTCCGCATCGGTCGCACAGCAGAGATAAAGAGGCAAGGATTCAAGAAATTAAAAATTAAGTCAAAATAGGAGCAACCTGTAGTTGCTGCAATTGCCATTGTTGAACTTTCCGTCATAAAGAACCATAGAGGCGAAGAACAATGGCCGATCAACACCGTCAACTTACTGATGAAGAAATACTAGAAGCGTGTCTGCGACGATATGAGGAAGCAGGAAATATAATTTAGACGATGCGCGGAATACTGTTCGTCAGTGGAAACAGGAAAATCCGGGTTACAACTCTTTACACCCTATTTTGCTTGAGTTGAAGCAAGAACTGAGAGATGCCAACGCTCAGCTGAGAGATGCATACCAGGAATTGCAAGATTTTCGCAAAGCTAGCGTAGCGTGGGGTGATACAGGTACAGCGTATAGTTCTTTAGTTTCCCTTTTGAAACATATTGCTGACTAATTTCTTTTGCAGTTTTTGAAGTCATTGTTCAGCTTCTGGCGTTTATTGGACTCTCATTCCCCATCGTCCACGAAAAAATAGTAGGAGACCTAGATTGGTATTTACTGGCTCCTCTGATTTGCTCGATTATAGGCGTCGTTACCGTTATCGTTCATTCGATTCTCAAGCACTATAGTTACAGATATAGCCTGATTTGTGCATGCATGAGAAGTTTTACGAAGAAATACACGAGAATAAGATCTTCGTAGGATGTCTGATTTTGAAAATATAACAAGCTTCCATCGCAATATCAGACTGACTCTTGGGAAGTACTTCAACTGCAATGGAAGGCGGCGGAGACGACAAGTTAAAAAACTGCACAAATATTTGGCATTGCTGGAACCCGCTCACAAATTCATTAGATCACGGAGATGGAGCTTGAAAGGCAAGCTCAGTTTAGACGGGGTAGAAAATTAAAACGGTCCAAGGAAGATGTCATGTGGCTGTGTAAACGTACAGGTGAAATAAATGGGCGTACAGCAATTTGGGAGCATAATCAAATGGCCACGAATATAACAATGCCTGACACTTCTGCTACGGGAGGTCACATATCCCATAACTGATCAATTTGAAATAGAGTGGAATGTTCGCACCGCGAAGTAAAGGTTGGGGACGTACGGACAGCAGTAGAACACTTTATGAGCATTCCAGACGGTCGGAAGGTGTCTCGGTTATAGCCTTGATGCAAATGATGCCGAAAGCAACCTGGCGCCTTCGATGCAGAACGCATTAAACTTTTGCTTGCAAGCGAAATCAATGAATCGGCGAAGATGTTACATGATCTGCTGGCGCCAATTGTAGACAAAAAGCCAAAGGAGGAGATCACGTCCCCCGCAAGCGGATGGCCATATTGGGCTCATTTTGCCTTAGCGTCGTCACAAGCAATCTCTGATCGATCCTCGTACCATCGTACTATCGATTTGTCACGTAAGACGATGGGCCCACGAACGCGGAACTGCTTCACCAACGAAGAAATAGCAACAGAGCCGCTAATCCGTGTGGTCATTGGCACTCCAGTTGTGGGGGCATGAGCTTTTGCCACCGAGACATATTGTTGCTGATCATCTGCGAGGTCATATTAACCGACCCAATTGCATGAAATTCGGCCGATTCCTTGTCGATGTCAAGGATCACTGGCTCCAGCTGAGCAACTTCTTGGTGGAGGCGATCTGGTAAGTTTCCTGTGTTCATTGACTGCTGTCGATCTGTTTCATAGACACGTCAATCAGGTACGCATGCAAGCGATATCAGGAGGAGCTCGTGCGGCAAAGAGCACACTTGATTTAGAGTAGACAGCGGATCGTTACCAGGAGCGAGTTAAACAAATTTTGGATCAGATGAGAAGTTGGTTGCCTCGTTTAAAGTCAGCCTTTTACGGCTCTCTTCCATACATGATAGTGCTGGCGGCAATAGACATTCCACGGCCACAATAGATTTTACTTTATACTCTTGAACGAGGGACTTTTTCCATTTGTCACGAGCTTTCCTCCCCAATTTCTGGAAAAAGTTATTATGTTCGGCACGTCAAATTTGGGTCCTAAAATGCTATTTAAAAATCGCCGAATTCGGCGATTTAAAACGCAATGCCGATCTTGGAGGGCTAACCCTTGACACTGCATAATTTAGTGCTTTTCGGGTTTTGTTTGTAAGAACAGTATGGGTGTAACATGGAACGACAGCGATCGAGAGTTATTCGTCGACGCCGTGCTGAAGAATTAACACCGCCATGTAAGCTTTACTTCAGGCTTCAAGAGGTCATCATGAACGCGGATTTTACAAGAGGTAAACAATTATGCGAGCCGAAACTTCGAAAGAACTCAACTGCAGAGAAAGCTTCAGCAGCTAAAATGTAAGTACATAATGTACGCTGTATCAAGAACAACAGCGGTTTTGGGCGCTGCCCCGTACAGGAAACAACACGGCACCACAGTGTCTGGGATAAATACCTGAAATCATATCCCAAAGCGAAGGAGTTGCTGCACAAGCCACTCGACTTGTACGACGAACAGGACGAAATTTTCAGCGGCTGGGTCGCCACCGAGCGGCACGCTACTCATTCAACATCGGTATATGCGGCAATCGGTCCACATGAAATGACGGGGACATACAATAAATACTCCAGTGATAATGATTCCCCCTCAACGCAGTCGACGACGCGCAAGCCTCAACTTTCGGTGAAAGTAAACGATTGCGACGACGCCGAATGGAATGGTCAGACAGCCACTCCCCTCATGGTAAGACACGAGCAAAACGTTCACGTTCTAACCCTAGGACGTCTCTGACTAGTGGGAAGCGTATCGCCTCCGCGTTGGAAACGATGGCTGAGAATCAAGGAAAGCGAACAAAACTCATGGATGTACCGTTTGTGGAAAAGACAACTCAGGTGCTGTTCGCCATCGAACTTTTAAATGGGGCGTACATAGAGCTCATGGCGCCGGTGGAGCGGTTCAGTTCTCAGTACATACAGTGCGGTTCTCAGTACATACAGTTTTTATTAGCAACCCGAAAGTTGCCCAAGGATACGCAGTAATGGATGACAGCGTATAGAAAGTGTTTATTTCTGACCTCGCCTCTCGGTTCAACTAAATATAATTAAGGGGAACATATTTAATGCCCCCACCTTATCCATGATCGTCTTTCCCAAATCTGATGCTATATGCCTCATACTATTCCACTATCGCCTTGCAGGCATTGATGGAGGTGCTGAGCGAATTGTTATCTGATCATTCTGGCATGTACCATCTACTTGCACTTCTGCCGAAAGCTCCACATTAGCACAATCTGCCTAACATAAAGGCTCGCCCAGTACTCCTCACAGATTTTCCAGAGTCTTCATAGATATCAAGGCGTTATAGCATTTGTGAAATTTCCATTTCGCAGCAGGACACAGCACACTGAATTTGCAGGTTTGGGCCCTTGGACGCTGGCTGCACAGCCAAGGCCCGATTCCCTTTCTTGGCGCGCCCCTGTGAGCGTGAGCAGTACAAGTTGAAATTCGTTTCATCGTAGTAAGCGATGTAGTTGCCATCGGAGATGTGCTGGAGAAGCTTTTAGCGAAATCTTGTCTCTTCACCTTGTTTAATTCGTTGTTGCACGTCGAAGGTTCATCGCGTTCCTACATGTCACATACACCGAACCAGTTACTTTTCGAGGTGTTTTAACAATCAACATCATAACTCACCTTCTTGATTGTGTAGAGAGCACCAGTTAAGTAGCGACTGACTGTACTAACATATAGACGTACATTGTAATCCTTAAGTACCATATTTGAAATTTCTGAAAGCGTTAGAGTAGAGTCATCGTCGATACAGCCTTTTATCGCCTCCGCAATTTCGAAAGTGACCTTGGTTGTTCTTGCGCGAGTCCCACCACGTGCCTTATGATCGACGCTACCACGCTGAACGAGACGCCAGGCCGTCGTCGCGGCAACTCCATTATGCTTCGCTACCACTTTCCAGTCGGCGCTTCTTCGAAGGCCTTAAGAACCCGCAGATCGGCGGCTACGCGCTTTCTCTTGCTGTTCGACATCTAGGAAATATAACGAGATGAGCGCGGAATTCCAACAGCTACAGTACAAACTTTTCTGATAATTTAAATATTATTTCACTTTGGATGAGGATATTTCCACTTTGGTTGCAAACCTTTTCATTTTGGCCTGTAAATGGTGTACTGATGCCTGATAATTGGAGGAGACTTTAATTGCGTAGAAATTTCTCTTCGTGATAGACTAGGTGGTGATCGAACATATATTAAGGAAAGCCACGCACTAATAAAATTAATCAACAAATTCGAGATGAGGGATGCCAGATTACTTCAAAATGATGTATTTGGGGGGGGCGGGTCCGGAGGACTACGAGTTTTTTATGTTTTGGATGGGAGATGTAGCTAGTAGAATTGGTCGATTTTATATAAAGGGAGAGGGATCAAGGATGGATATATAGGGTGGAAACGGGATGTCCCCCAGTTTCATCTGATCACGAGCAAGTGAGATTGCTATTGCACAATCCACTTAATTTAAAGCGAAAGAAGCGACCGATCCGGATCCTCCGCATCGGTCGCACAGCAGAGATAAAGAGGCAAGGATTCAAGAAATTAAAAATTAAGTCAAAATAGGAGCAACCTGTAGTTGCTGCAATTGCCATTGTTGAACTTTCCGTCATAAAGAACCATAGAGGCGAAGAACAATGGCCGATCAACACCGTCAACTTACTGATGAAGAAATACTAGAAGCGTGTCTGCGACGATATGAGGAAGCAGGAAATATAATTTAGACGATGCGCGGAATACTGTTCGTCAGTGGAAACAGGAAAATCCGGGTTACAACTCTTTACACCCTATTTTGCTTGAGTTGAAGCAAGAACTGAGAGATGCCAACGCTCAGCTGAGAGATGCATACCAGGAATTGCAAGATTTTCGCAAAGCTAGCGTAGCGTGGGGTGATACAGGTACAGCGTATAGTTCTTTAGTTTCCCTTTTGAAACATATTGCTGACTAATTTCTTTTGCAGTTTTTGAAGTCATTGTTCAGCTTCTGGCGTTTATTGGACTCTCATTCCCCATCGTCCACGAAAAAATAGTAGGAGACCTAGATTGGTATTTACTGGCTCCTCTGATTTGCTCGATTATAGGCGTCGTTACCGTTATCGTTCATTCGATTCTCAAGCACTATAGTTACAGATATAGCCTGATTTGTGCATGCATGAGAAGTTTTACGAAGAAATACACGAGAATAAGATCTTCGTAGGATGTCTGATTTTGAAAATATAACAAGCTTCCATCGCAATATCAGACTGACTCTTGGGAAGTACTTCAACTGCAATGGAAGGCGGCGGAGACGACAAGTTAAAAAACTGCACAAATATTTGGCATTGCTGGAACCCGCTCACAAATTCATTAGATCACGGAGATGGAGCTTGAAAGGCAAGCTCAGTTTAGACGGGGTAGAAAATTAAAACGGTCCAAGGAAGATGTCATGTGGCTGTGTAAACGTACAGGTGAAATAAATGGGCGTACAGCAATTTGGGAGCATAATCAAATGGCCACGAATATAACAATGCCTGACACTTCTGCTACGGGAGGTCACATATCCCATAACTGATCAATTTGAAATAGAGTGGAATGTTCGCACCGCGAAGTAAAGGTTGGGGACGTACGGACAGCAGTAGAACACTTTATGAGCATTCCAGACGGTCGGAAGGTGTCTCGGTTATAGCCTTGATGCAAATGATGCCGAAAGCAACCTGGCGCCTTCGATGCAGAACGCATTAAACTTTTGCTTGCAAGCGAAATCAATGAATCGGCGAAGATGTTACATGATCTGCTGGCGCCAATTGTAGACAAAAAGCCAAAGGAGGAGATCACGTCCCCCGCAAGCGGATGGCCATATTGGGCTCATTTTGCCTTAGCGTCGTCACAAGCAATCTCTGATCGATCCTCGTACCATCGTACTATCGATTTGTCACGTAAGACGATGGGCCCACGAACGCGGAACTGCTTCACCAACGAAGAAATAGCAACAGAGCCGCTAATCCGTGTGGTCATTGGCACTCCAGTTGTGGGGGCATGAGCTTTTGCCACCGAGACATATTGTTGCTGATCATCTGCGAGGTCATATTAACCGACCCAATTGCATGAAATTCGGCCGATTCCTTGTCGATGTCAAGGATCACTGGCTCCAGCTGAGCAACTTCTTGGTGGAGGCGATCTGGTAAGTTTCCTGTGTTCATTGACTGTGTCGATCTGTTTCATAGACACGCCAATCACGTACGCATGCAAGCGATATCAGGAGGAGCTTGTGCGGCAAAGAGCACACTTGATTTAGAGTAGACAGCGGATCGTTACCAGGAGCGAGTTAAACAAATTTTGGATCAGATGAGAAGTTGGTTGCCTCGTTTAAAGTCAGCCTTTTACGGCTCTCTTCCATACATGATAGTGCTGGCGGCAATAGACATTCCACGGCCACAATAGATTTTACTTTATACTCTTGAACGAGGGACTTTTTCCATTTGTCACGAGCTTTCCTCCCCAATTTCTGGAAAAAGTTATTATGTTCGGCACGTCAAATTTGGGTCCTAAAATGCTATTTAAAAATCGCCGAATTCGGCGATTTAAAACGCAATGCCGATCTTGGAGGGCTAACCCTTGACACTGCATAATTTAGTGCTTTTCGGGTTTTGTTTGTAAGAACAGTATGGGTGTAACATGGAACGACAGCGATCGAGAGTTATTCGTCGACGCCGTGCTGAAGAATTAACACCGCCATGTAAGCTTTACTTCAGGCTTCAAGAGGTCATCATGAACGCGGATTTTACAAGAGGTAAACAATTATGCGAGCCGAAACTTCGAAAGAACTCAACTGCAGAGAAAGCTTCAGCAGCTAAAATGTAAGTACATAATGTACGCTGTATCAAGAACAACAGCGGTTTTGGGCGCTGCCCCGTACAGGAAACAACACGGCACCACAGTGTCTGGGATAAATACCTGAAATCATATCCCAAAGCGAAGGAGTTGCTGCACAAGCCACTCGACTTGTACGACGAACAGGACGAAATTTTCAGCGGCGGGGTCGCCACCGAGCGGCACGCTACTCATTCAACATCGGTATATGCGGCAATCGGTCCACATGAAATGACGGGGACATACAATAAATACTCCAGTGATAATGATTCCCCCTCAACGCAGTCGACGACGCACAAGCCTCAACTTTCGGTGAAAGTAAACGATTGCGACGACGCCGAATGGAATGGTCAGACAGCCACTCCCCTCATGGTAAGACACGAGCAAAACGTTCACGTTCTAACCCTAGGACGTCTCTGACTAGTGGGAAGCGTATCGCCTCCGCGTTGGAAACGATGGCTGAGAATCAAGGAAAGCGAACAAAACTCATGGATGTACCGTTTGTGGAAAAGACAACTCAGGTGCTGTTCGCCATCGAACTTTTAAATGGGGCGTACATAGAGCTCATGGCGCCGGTGGAGCGGTTCAGTTCTCAGTACATACAGTGCGGTTCTCAGTACATACAGTTTTTATTAGCAACCCGAAAGTTGCCCAAGGATACGCAGTAATGGATGACAGCGTATAGAAAGTGTTTATTTCTGACCTCGCCTCTCGGTTCAACTAAATATAATTAAGGGGAACATATTTAATGCCCCCACCTTATCCATGATCGTCTTTCCCAAATCTGATGCTATATGCCTCATACTATTCCACTATCGCCTTGCAGGCATTGATGGAGGTGCTGAGCGAATTGTTATCTGATCATTCTGGCATGTACCATCTACTTGCACTTCTGCCGAAAGCTCCACATTAGCACAATCTGCCTAACATAAAGGCTCGCCCAGTACTCCTCACAGATTTTCCAGAGTCTTCATAGATATCAAGGCGTTATAGCATTTGTGAAATTTCCATTTCGCAGCAGGACACAGCACACTGAATTTGCAGGTTTGGGCCCTTGGACGCTGGCTGCACAGCCAAGGCCCGATTCCCTTTCTTGGCGCGCCCCTGTGAGCGTGAGCAGTACAAGTTGAAATTCGTTTCATCGTAGTAAGCGATGTAGTTGCCATCGGAGATGTGCTGGAGAAGCTTTTAGCGAAATCTTGTCTCTTCACCTTGTTTAATTCGTTGTTGCACGTCGAAGGTTCATCGCGTTCCTACATGTCACATACACCGAACCAGTTACTTTTCGAGGTGTTTTAACAATCAACATCATAACTCACCTTCTTGATTGTGTAGAGAGCACCAGTTAAGTAGCGACTGACTGTACTAACATATAGACGTACATTGTAATCCTTAAGTACCATATTTGAAATTTCTGAAAGCGTTAGAGTAGAGTCATCGTCGATACAGCCTTTTATCGCCTCCGCAATTTCGAAAGTGACCTTGGTTGTTCTTGCGCGAGTCCCACCACGTGCCTTATGATCGACGCTACCACGCTGAACGAGACGCCAGGCCGTCGTCGCGGCAACTCCATTATGCTTCGCTACCACTTTCCAGTCGGCGCTTCTTCGAAGGCCTTAAGAACCCGCAGATCGGCGGCTACGCGCTTTCTCTTGCTGTTCGACATCTAGGAAATATAACGAGATGAGCGCGGAATTCCAACAGCTACAGTACAAACTTTTCTGATAATTTAAATATTATTTCACTTTGGATGAGGATATTTCCACTTTGGTTGCAAACCTTTTCATTTTGGCCTGTAAATGGTGTACTGATGCCTGATAATTGGAGGAGACTTTAATTGCGTAGAAATTTCTCTTCGTGATAGACTAGGTGGTGATCGAACATATATTAAGGAAAGCCACGCACTAATAAAATTAATCAACAAATTCGAGATGAGGGATGCCAGATTACTTCAAAATGATGTATTTGGGGGGGGGCGGGTCCGGAGGACTACGAGTTTTTTATGTTTTGGATGGGAGATGTAGCTAGTAGAATTGGTCGATTTTATATAAAGGGAGAGGGATCAAGGATGGATATATAGGGTGGAAACGGGATGTCCCCCAGTTTCATCTGATCACGAGCAAGTGAGATTGCTATTGCACAATCCACTTAATTTAAAGCGAAAGAAGCGACCGATCCGGATCCTCCGCATCGGTCGCACAGCAGAGATAAAGAGGCAAGGATTCAAGAAATTAAAAATTAAGTCAAAATAGGAGCAACCTGTAGTTGCTGCAATTGCCATTGTTGAACTTTCCGTCATAAAGAACCATAGAGGCGAAGAACAATGGCCGATCAACACCGTCAACTTACTGATGAAGAAATACTAGAAGCGTGTCTGCGACGATATGAGGAAGCAGGAAATATAATTTAGACGATGCGCGGAATACTGTTCGTCAGTGGAAACAGGAAAATCCGGGTTACAACTCTTTACACCCTATTTTGCTTGAGTTGAAGCAAGAACTGAGAGATGCCAACGCTCAGCTGAGAGATGCATACCAGGAATTGCAAGATTTTCGCAAAGCTAGCGTAGCGTGGGGTGATACAGGTACAGCGTATAGTTCTTTAGTTTCCCTTTTGAAACATATTGCTGACTAATTTCTTTTGCAGTTTTTGAAGTCATTGTTCAGCTTCTGGCGTTTATTGGACTCTCATTCCCCATCGTCCACGAAAAAATAGTAGGAGACCTAGATTGGTATTTACTGGCTCCTCTGATTTGCTCGATTATAGGCGTCGTTACCGTTATCGTTCATTCGATTCTCAAGCACTATAGTTACAGATATAGCCTGATTTGTGCATGCATGAGAAGTTTTACGAAGAAATACACGAGAATAAGATCTTCGTAGGATGTCTGATTTTGAAAATATAACAAGCTTCCATCGCAATATCAGACTGACTCTTGGGAAGTACTTCAACTGCAATGGAAGGCGGCGGAGACGACAAGTTAAAAAACTGCACAAATATTTGGCATTGCTGGAACCCGCTCACAAATTCATTAGATCACGGAGATGGAGCTTGAAAGGCAAGCTCAGTTTAGACGGGGTAGAAAATTAAAACGGTCCAAGGAAGATGTCATGTGGCTGTGTAAACGTACAGGTGAAATAAATGGGCGTACAGCAATTTGGGAGCATAATCAAATGGCCACGAATATAACAATGCCTGACACTTCTGCTACGGGAGGTCACATATCCCATAACTGATCAATTTGAAATAGAGTGGAATGTTCGCACCGCGAAGTAAAGGTTGGGGACGTACGGACAGCAGTAGAACACTTTATGAGCATTCCAGACGGTCGGAAGGTGTCTCGGTTATAGCCTTGATGCAAATGATGCCGAAAGCAACCTGGCGCCTTCGATGCAGAACGCATTAAACTTTTGCTTGCAAGCGAAATCAATGAATCGGCGAAGATGTTACATGATCTGCTGGCGCCAATTGTAGACAAAAAGCCAAAGGAGGAGATCACGTCCCCCGCAAGCGGATGGCCATATTGGGCTCATTTTGCCTTAGCGTCGTCACAAGCAATCTCTGATCGATCCTCGTACCATCGTACTATCGATTTGTCACGTAAGACGATGGGCCCACGAACGCGGAACTGCTTCACCAACGAAGAAATAGCAACAGAGCCGCTAATCCGTGTGGTCATTGGCACTCCAGTTGTGGGGGCATGAGCTTTTGCCACCGAGACATATTGTTGCTGATCATCTGCGAGGTCATATTAACCGACCCAATTGCATGAAATTCGGCCGATTCCTTGTCGATGTCAAGGATCACTGGCTCCAGCTGAGCAACTTCTTGGTGGAGGCGATCTGGTAAGTTTCCTGTGTTCATTGACTGTGTCGATCTGTTTCATAGACACGCCAATCACGTACGCATGCAAGCGATATCAGGAGGAGCTTGTGCGGCAAAGAGCACACTTGATTTAGAGTAGACAGCGGATCGTTACCAGGAGCGAGTTAAACAAATTTTGGATCAGATGAGAAGTTGGTTGCCTCGTTTAAAGTCAGCCTTTTACGGCTCTCTTCCATACATGATAGTGCTGGCGGCAATAGACATTCCACGGCCACAATAGATTTTACTTTATACTCTTGAACGAGGGACTTTTTCCATTTGCCACGAGCTTTCCTCCCCAATTTCTGGAAAAAGTTATTATGTTCGGCACGTCAAATTTGGGTCCTAAAAATGCTATTTAAAAATCGCCGAATTCGGCGATTTTAAAACGCAATGCCGATCTTGGAGGGCTAACCCTTGACACTGCATAATTTAGTGCTTTTCGGGTTTTGTTTGTAAGAACAGTATGGGTATAACATGGAACGACAGCGATCGAGAGTTATTCGTCGACGCCGTGCTGAAGAATTAACACCGCCATGTAAGCTTTACTTCAGGCTTCAAGAGGTCATCATGAACGCGGATTTTACAAGAGGTAAACAATTATGCGAGCCGAAACTTCGAAAGAACTCAACTGCAGAGAAAGCTTCAGCAGCTAAAATGTAAGTACATAATGTACGCTGTATCAAGAACAACAGCGGTTTTGGGCGCTGCCCCGTACAGGAAACAACACGGCACCACAGTGTCTGGGATAAATACCTGAAATCATATCCCAAAGCGAAGGAGTTGCTGCACAAGCCACTCGACTTGTACGACGAACAGGACGAAATTTTCAGCGGCGGGGTCGCCACCGAGCGGCACGCTACTCATTCAACATCGGTATATGCGGCAATCGGTCCACATGAAATGACGGGGACATACAATAAATACTCCAGTGATAATGATTCCCCCTCAACGCAGTCGACGACGCACAAGCCTCAACTTTCGGTGAAAGTAAACGATTGCGACGACGCCGAATGGAATGGTCAGACAGCCACTCCCCTCATGGTAAGACACGAGCAAAACGTTCACGTTCTAACCCTAGGACGTCTCTGACTAGTGGGAAGCGTATCGCCTCCGCGTTGGAAACGATGGCTGAGAATCAAGGAAAGCGAACAAAACTCATGGATGTACCGTTTGTGGAAAAGACAACTCAGGTGCTGTTCGCCATCGAACTTTTAAATGGGGCGTACATAGAGCTCATGGCGCCGGTGGAGCGGTTCAGTTCTCAGTACATACAGTGCGGTTCTCAGTACATACAGTTTTTATTAGCAACCCGAAAGTTGCCCAAGGATACGCAGTAATGGATGACAGCGTATAGAAAGTGTTTATTTCTGACCTCGCCTCTCGGTTCAACTAAATATAATTAAGGGGAACATATTTAATGCCCCCACCTTATCCATGATCGTCTTTCCCAAATCTGATGCTATATGCCTCATACTATTCCACTATCGCCTTGCAGGCATTGATGGAGGTGCTGAGCGAATTGTTATCTGATCATTCTGGCATGTACCATCTACTTGCACTTCTGCCGAAAGCTCCACATTAGCACAATCTGCCTAACATAAAGGCTCGCCCAGTACTCCTCACAGATTTTCCAGAGTCTTCATAGATATCAAGGCGTTATAGCATTTGTGAAATTTCCATTTCGCAGCAGGACACAGCACACTGAATTTGCAGGTTTGGGCCCTTGGACGCTGGCTGCACAGCCAAGGCCCGATTCCCTTTCTTGGCGCGCCCCTGTGAGCGTGAGCAGTACAAGTTGAAATTCGTTTCATCGTAGTAAGCGATGTAGTTGCCATCGGAGATGTGCTGGAGAAGCTTTTAGCGAAATCTTGTCTCTTCACCTTGTTTAATTCGTTGTTGCACGTCGAAGGTTCATCGCGTTCCTACATGTCACATACACCGAACCAGTTACTTTTCGAGGTGTTTTAACAATCAACATCATAACTCACCTTCTTGATTGTGTAGAGAGCACCAGTTAAGTAGCGACTGACTGTACTAACATATAGACGTACATTGTAATCCTTAAGTACCATATTTGAAATTTCTGAAAGCGTTAGAGTAGAGTCATCGTCGATACAGCCTTTTATCGCCTCCGCAATTTCGAAAGTGACCTTGGTTGTTCTTGCGCGAGTCCCACCACGTGCCTTATGATCGACGCTACCACGCTGAACGAGACGCCAGGCCGTCGTCGCGGCAACTCCATTATGCTTCGCTACCACTTTCCAGTCGGCGCTTCTTCGAAGGCCTTAAGAACCCGCAGATCGGCGGCTACGCGCTTTCTCTTGCTGTTCGACATCTAGGAAATATAACGAGATGAGCGCGGAATTCCAACAGCTACAGTACAAACTTTTCTGATAATTTAAATATTATTTCACTTTGGATGAGGATATTTCCACTTTGGTTGCAAACCTTTTCATTTTGGCCTGTAAATGGTGTACTGATGCCTGATAATTGGAGGAGACTTTAATTGCGTAGAAATTTCTCTTCGTGATAGACTAGGTGGTGATCGAACATATATTAAGGAAAGCCACGCACTAATAAAATTAATCAACAAATTCGAGATGAGGGATGCCAGATTACTTCAAAATGATGTATTTGGGGGGGGGCGGGTCCGGAGGACTACGAGTTTTTTATGTTTTGGATGGGAGATGTAGCTAGTAGAATTGGTCGATTTTATATAAAGGGAGAGGGATCAAGGATGGATATATAGGGTGGAAACGGGATGTCCCCCAGTTTCATCTGATCACGAGCAAGTGAGATTGCTATTGCACAATCCACTTAATTTAAAGCGAAAGAAGCGACCGATCCGGATCCTCCGCATCGGTCGCACAGCAGAGATAAAGAGGCAAGGATTCAAGAAATTAAAAATTAAGTCAAAATAGGAGCAACCTGTAGTTGCTGCAATTGCCATTGTTGAACTTTCCGTCATAAAGAACCATAGAGGCGAAGAACAATGGCCGATCAACACCGTCAACTTACTGATGAAGAAATACTAGAAGCGTGTCTGCGACGATATGAGGAAGCAGGAAATATAATTTAGACGATGCGCGGAATACTGTTCGTCAGTGGAAACAGGAAAATCCGGGTTACAACTCTTTACACCCTATTTTGCTTGAGTTGAAGCAAGAACTGAGAGATGCCAACGCTCAGCTGAGAGATGCATACCAGGAATTGCAAGATTTTCGCAAAGCTAGCGTAGCGTGGGGTGATACAGGTACAGCGTATAGTTCTTTAGTTTCCCTTTTGAAACATATTGCTGACTAATTTCTTTTGCAGTTTTTGAAGTCATTGTTCAGCTTCTGGCGTTTATTGGACTCTCATTCCCCATCGTCCACGAAAAAATAGTAGGAGACCTAGATTGGTATTTACTGGCTCCTCTGATTTGCTCGATTATAGGCGTCGTTACCGTTATCGTTCACTCGATTCTCAAGCACTATAGTTACAGATATAGCCTGATTTGTGCATGCATGAGAAGTTTTACGAAGAAATACACGAGAATAAGATCTTCGTAGGATGTCTGATTTTGAAAATATAACAAGCTTCCATCGCAATATCAGACTGACTCTTGGGAAGTACTTCAACTGCAATGGAAGGCGGCGGAGACGACAAGTTAAAAAAATGCACAATTATTTGGCATTGCTGGAACCCGCTCACAAATCCATCAGATCACGGAGATGGAACTTGAAAGGCAAGCTCAGTTTAGACGGGGTAGAAAATTAAAACGGTCCAAGGAAGATGTCATGTGGCTGTGTAAACGTACAGGTGAAATAAATGGGCGTACAGCAATTTGGGAGCATAATCAAATGGCCACGAATATAACAATGCCTGACACTTCTGCTACGGGAGGTCACATATCCCATAACTGATCAATTTGGAATAGAGTGGAATGTTCGCACCGCGAAGTAAAGGTTGGGGACGTACGGACAGCAGTAGAACACTTTATGAGCATTCCAGACGGTCGGAAGGTGTCTCAGGAAGATAACCATTTATTACTTGCATCGATCGATGAAGATGATGTACCCATGACAATTAAGGGCGTACAACGTCGAAAGACCGGTGGACCAGATGGTCTTTCTAATGATTTTTACAAAGATTTGACGGAGATGGTGGTTCCTCGCTTAGTAGACATTTACAATGGGATATTAAAAAGGTACAACCCCTCCCAAGTCTTTTGTACAAGCCCTGATCATTTCACTGAAAAAAGGGGATTTCAGTAATGCAATGGATTATCGACCGATTGCATTATTGCAAACAATCAACGTAGTTTCTTTAACAAAACCAATTTCGTGCTGAACAGACCAGGGTGAATCTAGAAAAAATCGGTGTGCAGCAACAGCAGCAAATGGGATCCTGGGCATACTCCCCCTGGGGTTATTCCCCAGTCGCTTCTGTCTTCTACGTCCAGCGGTCAAGCTGCTGAGTCACTTTACCTTGGCAAATGTTAATTTTTTCGTGATTTAGTCCCTCCCAAGTAGCAAAATTTCCACTGGCACGAGCATCTTTTGGTACAAGCGCCAAACGTAGTCGTAATAATAAAGCTTTGATGTGTAGAAAGCACATTTTGTGTTTGGATGTATGTTCATGGTCGTACGGTGATGCAAACACACTGCGAACATACAGGCATGGTAACTAATACACGTTCTAACAACGGCAGGTGCAAGTTCTATCCGTAAAATCAACGGCCGGATCCAGTCCAGGACTCGAGGGGGACACTGAAAACAGTTTCTCCGGTGACGACACGACATGGCGCTTCCGTCAAGAGCTATTGCCATTCAAACTGCCTCAATTGTGTGATTTGTTAATGCAAGTCGACGTCGGTTATCTTTGTATAATCTCTCTAGGTAGAATAGACGCTAGCGCACTTTGTCGGTAATGGCCACTTATCACCTCAAATAATGATTCCTTGCGTGTCTAACCAGCTGTTGGAAATCTCGGCCGGGTTAGAAGTGTCAATTCCATATCGCCGTCGAAGAAATTCTGCGCTCATTCCAGTCTTGATGCCAATATCTTCCAGATACTTTTTGCTTCAATGCTGATTTCTGATATCTCATTCCACGTGACATTCAAAACGTCGTTGTCAAATGTCGTAGCGAGGGTTATCAAGATATTTGCCAAGATTCAATTTGACGTTCCTCTTGATATGCACTGTAGAAAATGAATGTGGTGCATTAGTGAATAAATTACACGTTGAAAAGGTAATATTCACGGTCACCTATCACTACCATTGCCCTGGACCGTACTATACAATTAAGAGATGGTGAAGAAACTATGCCAAGCTGTTTTCTGATTCTGTACACGCCGACACAGCACTTGCAATGACTAAAGTCTCGTGGATGCCGTCGCCACATCCATAATAACCTCATGCGGGCCCTTCCTGTGTGTCCCATCAAGAACGAGGAGTGTTAGGAACTTTCAACGATGAGGAGTATGGCGCCAAAAGCAATGAATGCCTTACAAAATTCCATTATAGCTTCGTCTCGAACGTAGACGCAATGTGTATCTTCATTCAATTGTCTCATTGCATCATGTGCGGCCTGGGCTTTATTGTCAAGATTTAAATACAACAGTGGAATGGTTTCACAGTACTGGAACTCTAGTCAGCAACTTTAAACAACTAATTGATGGGGAAGTGGACAGCATTGACAGAATGACTCAACACGCTGCTCTTGCCTTTCTTTCCAACATCTGCCCACCCATCGTCAAACCCTTGAGCATTGTCAAACACGACGTCGACACTCGTGTCGTTCGGTTGGACGGATGAGGCAACACCGCGGCGCTTGGTTTGTCTTTTACATGAAATAGGTAATTACAGACCACTCTTGGTGAAATTTGTAAACACGATAGATTTAAAATCTGTTCCCATTTACGGGTTATTGGTTCAAATCCCGTCGTATTCGATGGCAAGATTGTCCAAGAAAAATGTACAAACTCGAGTGCGTCATCTTGCTCGCCACACAATTTTTGAAAGGAACTCAAGACGTCTACAGAATACCCACTGATTTGAATCGCTTCTGGCACTTTGCCATAAATATCGTTGGGGCTCCTGCTCACCTTCCGCAGCCCAGCGCTGAACTATTCAATCAAAGCCCATTCAGTACACAACAATTTAAAGTAGCTGAATCTAGTGACGACCTACATTGATTCAACGTGGGTTCGGCAAATTCTCATGTGAACGCGACCATGTGTCGCCACGCTTTAAATGTTGGCGTGTTTGTTTAGCGTTTCATTCGTAATAGCAGCTCACGTCGGTAATCAGAATCGAGTAATTGCACCTCAAGCTTTCCTTGTAAAACTGGTCTAAACTGGTGAATACTGGATATATTGGCTATAACTGAGAAAACTGGTTTAACCAGAGCCTGTGCACAGCTCTACCCTGTGCACATTGAGAGCGTCCAGCCGAGCGTCGCGGCTTAAGTGAATCTGCGTCTTTTTAGCGCTCAGCCCTTTGCCCACCAGACCATTCGTCATGACCGTTTAGCGGATCGTCTGGCGGCGCGTCGTCGTCAGCGCGGGCCGGCGTGTCCAGTGTGTAGGAAATTGCAACTGCAGCTAGTGCCAACAATGTAGCACCGAGTGTTCGTGATCCGGCTAGAATCACCAACACAGTTGTTTGTCTGCTTTGCTGTGTGAACTTAGATCTGTAAGTCAAGCTAGGAAGTGCTAAAAACCCGCACTCTCCCCAGTCACCACTTGTCGTGCGTATGTAATAAGGAAAAGTAATATATATTTAAGTTATGAAGGTCAAAATCGTACTTCATAACCTAAAATTCATATGTAGTGGTCCACGCAGTTTTGCCTAACATGGAATTTCATTTCATCGAAAATGTCCCGAAGGTTTGGAAGGAGTGTTGGAATTTGAAGGCCTTCATGCACTTTCACCAGTCACCACTTGTCGTGCGTATGTAAAAAGGAATATTTAAGTTATTAAGGTCAAAATCGTACTTATCGCATAGTAATGCTCCATACCACTTTGCACTACGGAAACAACCAGCTTGGTTCTCATTCGAAATGAAACAGTAGAGAAAAACTTAGGTCAATCCAATCTGGTTTCGCAGCTCCGCAATCCTTGCTGCGCTCAATGTCTTGGTCAGTAGATCAGCCATCATATTTCCACTCGAAACGTGCTCCGGGCTCATTCTTTCTTTTCTCGTATTATCCTTAAAAAACTTCAGTTTCACATCGATATGTTTTGTGCTTGCTGTTGAAATTTTGTACCCATTCAGTGATCGACGCTAAAGTATGAAAAGGTAAAATTCCAGTTTTTGACGATAATTACAATAGGACATCATACATAACATATAGGTTACAAAGAAGTCACAACAGATTTATTTTGGTACTTTTATATTAATATACTTTTCAATTTTACGTTAAGAGACAACTAAGCGACACACAGGTTGAGGGCCGACGCGGTAGTCCTCTAACTTGGTTAATACTAAGTTATCTACTAAATAGCACCGTTTGGTAGCTTTAACCGGCTACGAACGCCAAGGACGCATTTGGACACTGAAGCTCTAACCGGCTCAAGGGACGTCCGCGCTAAAGAGAGCGACAAGCACGCAACGCTATTTTTCCCACAGGTTATGTGCCCAAGGGTTACGGGCCTTAACCAAGTGTTTCGAAGTTAATTTTGTTCTTTTAAAATTCATTCTCACTCTTTCGCAATTTTCGTGGATAAGTGGAGTGTTACGGTAACGTCTCGGCTAAGTGGATTTTCCTTGCTGTGATTAAGTTTTCGTTCTCTCGTGACGGCAAAATATTACGTTTTTGTTTTGATTAAAATTTCCTTCGTTACGTTCTAAGTGTTTTCGTGGACTATTGAGGAAGAAAAGGCTGAAAAGTCAAATGCGGATATGGAGACAGTGTTGGAGTACCTGAAACGTATGGACATCCGTCTTGAAGCCGTATAGGAGACCAGATCGACTGGATTGGCTCCAAGTATATCTCCAGACTCAAATAAGAGCTCTGAGTATGCAGCGTTTTTTGGGACACGCTAAAAAATCACGGTCCTTTTGGGATGAAGATGGTGCTCATTGATTTGAGCGGTGAAGACGCTGCTGCCCGCGAAGCTTTGCGAGGCGGTGCCGCCGGGAATGGGCCCACAGGGCATCGCGGCGGGAATTGCCCCCCAAGTAAAAAAATATGTTTGGAAATCAGGCCGGGATTTGCTATTCTAAATTAACCAATTACCACTCGGATAGCTTTCCAGAATAGAATAGATTACACGTAGATGAAACGACTGAACATGCTCTTAGTATAGTAAGAACCGGCGTTTTGACCACGCATTTAGCTGGGTTACGAGACCTAAGGGATACACGAAAAGCCAATAGAGGTTACAATATTATTAGAGAAGAGGGGGGGGGGCAGAAAGCATTCCGGGGAAATGTAAGGCAGCGACTCGAAGTGGCGGGGTGTGACGCTTGTGTACGTCTATGTTTTTCTTGTATTGAGTGTGTCGCGTATACCCGGGGTTCCGGAGCTTGCCACCCGCCGATGCTACGAGCAGTTTTTATAGTAGACGTTCCTTTTTTTGCCGAAGGAAAGGGTCACGCCGAGTAACGTTTCCATCGCATTTATTGCACGGTACGTGATACGGCACTCATGTTGCTTTGTTGAAGAGCAACAGGTTGGTATAAAGGTGCAGCACGGCCAACTTAGACTCCCTGTCTCACATGCCACGATCTTGCGTGCCCTACACTTGGATTTGAAGCTCACACGGAAAGTATTAGAGCAGCGTGCACGAGAAGCTTTGCCTCTCGAGGTGGACATGAACCAAGCAAAGCCCGCCTCCTTCTATACTTACCCATAGTAGCTAGTTTTATTGATGAGACTGCTAAAACAATGTGAACGAATTGTGACGTGGGCGCCCCGAGGAGAACGAGCCGTAGTCAAGTTGCATTCCGTAAAGGTAAGTGAGTGTACATAAATCAGGCGAATTGATGCACGACAACTGACGATTGAATATTCACGTAGGAAATCGACTATTGGTACTGGCAGCGTGTGACACCTAGCATGGGCGACGTCAGACGGAACTTTCAGTTGTCACAACTTTCATGCTGCATTACTGGATAAAATCGTGCCTCTCTTGAGCCCATGACCAATTCCTCGCTCTATTGTCGTGTTAGATAATGCCTGAATTCACATGTACAGAGAGCTAGAGGAAGAAGTACATCGTTGCGCTTCTATTTTCTAATAAATATTATTTTTATCTATCTATTA
>MIQA02001979.1:0-16586 GCA_001887855.2 Sclerospora graminicola | reverse complement strand
GTAGCTCAGTTGAAAGTCGGCTTTGTATTTACTTTTACACAACCTATACCTTCTCGGCTAAGGCTAAGTTCCTACAGAGCTACTTTTTAGCTGAAAGCTTTTTTCCCCCTTTTTTTCCTATTTTTTTATTATTCGTTCCTTTTTGGATTATGCTGTTTCGTCGGTAATTATTTCGCTTGAAGCCGACTGTTCTTCTCCAAGTCCGGTTTGTTCGTTAATTCGTCCGTCAATCGCTTTCCACAGGATATTTTTCTGGGAGGTCAGGAGCTCAATACTACCAGGGGCCCGTTGGTAGTATGGAGTCTGGTCCGTGTGGGGTTTGATCAATGCGGACCTTGAAAAGCATTTGTGAATTAGGGTTGGGTTTGTCGAGACTCTGACGCGCGGGAAGCTAAGTGGTAGAGCGTTCGATTACAGCTCGAAGGGTCACTGATTCAATCCCGGTCCCGCGCTTGATGCTCCTGTCGTCACTCGTTTCGATCTGACATTTACTCGCGAGATTTAGCTGTGCTGATTGTCGGTAATAATATCAATGATTGCTTGTGGTCCGCAGTAATTTTGTCACCTCGCTTTTGATGGTCGAATAAGGTTGAACTGTAATGAGGTAGCCGGCATCGTTAGTACAGCTATTGTGGTAGCAAACGGGCAGGCGACAAACACTGTAATGTGTGATGTTGTTGTGGTCGAGGTAATGAAGGCCATGCGGGCGTGTGATCAATGCGGACCTTGAAAAGCATTTGTGAATTAGGGTTGGGTTTGTCGAGACTGTGACGCGCGGGTAGCTTGGTAGAGCGTTCGATTGCAGCTCGAAGGGTCACTGGTTCAATCCCGGTCCCGCGCTTGATGCTCCTGTCGTCACTCGTTTCGATCTGTTCTTTACTCGCGAGATTTAGCTGTGCCGATTGTCGGTAATAATATCAATGATTGCTTGTGGTCCGCAGTAATATCATCACCTGGCTTTTGATGGTCGAATAAGGTTGAACTGTAATGAGGTAGCCGGCATCGTTAGTACAGCTATTGTGGTAGCAAACGGGCAGGCGACAAACACTGTAATGTGTGATGTTGTTGTGGTCGAGGTAAAGAAGGCCATGCGGGCGTGTGATCAATGCGGACCTTGAAAAGCATTTGTGAATTAGGGTTGGGTTTGTCGAGAATCTGACGCGCGGGTTGCTCAGGGGTAGAGCGTTCGATTGCAGCTCGAAGGATCACTGGTTCAATCCCGGTCCCGCGCTTGATGCTCCTGTCGTCACTCGTTTCGATCTGACATTTTCTCGCGAGATTTAGCAGTGCTGATTGTCGGTAATAATATCAATGATTGCTTGTGGTCCGCAGTAATATCATCACCTCGCTTTTGATGGTCGAATAAGGTTGAACTGTAATGAGGTAGCCGGCATCGTTAGTACAGCTATTGTGGTAGCAAACGGGCAGGCGACAAACACTGTAATGTGTAATGTTGTTGTGGTCGAGGTAAAGAAGGCCATGCGGGCGTGTGATCAATGCGGACCTTGAAAAGCATTTGTGAATTAGGGTTGGGTTTGTCGAGACTCTGACGCGCGGGTAGCTCAGTGGTAGAGCGTTCGATTGCAGCTCGAAGGGTCACTGGTTCAATCCCGGTCCCGCGCTTGATGCTCCTGTCGTCACTCATTTCGATCTGTTATTTACTCGCGAGATTTAGCTGTGCCGATTCTCGGTAATAATATCAATGATTGCTTGTGGTCCGCAGTAATATCATCACCTGGCTTTTGATGGTCGAATAAGGTTGAACTGTAATGAGGTAGCCGGCATCGTTAGTACAGCTATTGTGGTAGCAAACGGGCAGGCGACAAACACTGTAATGTGTGATGTTGTTGTGGTCGAGGTAATGAAGGCCATGCGGGCGTGTGATCAATGCGGACCTTGAAAAGCATTTGTGAATTAGGGTTGGGTTTGTCGAGACTCTGACGCGCGGGTAGCTCAGTGGTAGAGCGTTCGATTGCAGCTCGAAGGGTCACTGGTTCAATCCCGGTCCCGCGCTTGATGCTCCTGTCGTCACTCGTTTCGATCTGACATTTACTCGCGAGATTTAGCTGTGCTGATAGTCGGTAATAATATCAATGATTGTGCTGATAGTCGGTAATAATATCAATGATTGCTTGTGGTCCGCAGTAATATTGTCACCTCGCTTTTGATGGTCGAATAAGGTTGAACTGTAATGAGGTGGCTGGCATCGTTAGTACAGCTATTGTGGTAGCAAACGGGCAGGCGACAAACACTGTAATGTGTGATGTTGTTGTGGTCGAGGGCGGCGGAGTTTGCAGATCGATAATCTGATCGGGTTCCATTTGATCCGTCGTTCGGCCACCGGAATGGGAGAGGCGACGACGGGTATCCGCGCGAGAGCGGGATAACGCGGCGAATATTTGCTGGTCGTCGTAATCCTTGTCTTCTTTGTCATCATCATAGATGCACAAAGGGGAGGACGGCCCCGAGTCCGAGAAAGAATCAGACGGAGGGCTGATCCGGGTGCCGGATGGTGAAGCGGCTGCCAAGCCAGATGGCGAAGCAGCGGCCGGACCGGATTCCGAGTCCTCTTCGGAGATAGAGGATGAACTATAAGTGAGACCAGTTCTACCTGGTAAAAGAGGAGGAGATGCGGCAGCGGACCGCCTCGCGAACAAGCTGTCATCGCTGTCCGACCCAAGTTCTCCTTCGCTGTCCGACTTGCCCGGATGACATTGGCGCGAGGGATTCGCTCTTCTTTCTCCGTTTGGGCGGGTCAGCGCCGGCCAAGGAAGGGCTAGAACTGGCCGGACGCTTTCCGCTCCCCGATCCCACGGAGGCGGACGAGTGGTCTGAACCGGCAAGGGGCGGCAAGAAGTTCCGCAGGTCCTGATTCCGCTGTAGCGGGCAACTGGGATGATTTCGGTGGAGAGGTTTTCCACTGATCCACCATCCCCAGGACAGACAAGACGGACTCTCGTAAATTCAAAGGAGCTTGCAAGAGAGGAGCGGCCTGGCTTCGAGTCGTTTCGAGCTGGTCTTGTAGTTCAAACAACAAAGACCTAAAACGAACCTCATGGTAGTGCAAACACGGTCGGCCCGAGCCAGCATAACATGGGCGTCGAAATTTTCTTGACGGGCCCGGTAGAGCTCAGACCGCAACTCCTGTTGCCGGGAGGTAGTTTCCTGCAGCTGTTGCTCCAGATCAGAGATTTGGCGGAGGGCCTGAACGTGGGAGTCACGCAGGTGGTTTCGGTTGTCCCGCACTTTATCTAACTCGTGGGACACCTGGCGGAGTCGGGCACGAAGGTGCAAAAGTTCTCGGGACATGCACAAGAGGAGAAGAGTTACTTACGCTGAAGCTTTGATCGGTGAACCAACTCCTGAGTGGCAGTCCGGAGAGGCTCAACAACGTCCGCCAGCATGCGGAGACGGTTTCTCTCTTCCGTCAGGATGGCGACTTGGCCCTCGAGATCGGACACCTTTTTCTGAAGATCACTTGGTCCCGGAGAAGGTTTTCGAACGGCAGCTTCGTCGACCCGGCGGTTGGCGGCGGCGAGTTGTTGGACCAAGTCGGCGTGGATGTGCTCCAAGCTATCTACCTGGGCGGTCAACGCTTCCAACCTTTTCTCCATCCCCGCCGCTTCGGAGATGGAGGCGGATGGCGCGGCGGCTCGTTGTAGGGCGTCCGTAAGCCGACCCACAATTGCCCTGAGGCGGGTTACTTCGCCTTCCGCTTTTTGACGACTGAGTTTCAGCTCTGCGATTCGGGGGTCCATGTGGCCCAGCATCACACAAGAGGTCTTGAAACTCCGGGACAAAACTTCATAGTCAGCCCGAAAAGATTAAAGCTCCGCCTGAAGGGAAGAGACGGCGGCTCTAAATCTGTCCCGGTAGCCACAAGCCTGGCCGTGAACGCGGAGCGCAGTTTCAGCGTCGGCGGTCGATAACACCAGATCGGGAGTACGGGACGATTTCGGCGGTTTTGCGACTTCCACTCCGCTGGCGGGCGAGTCGTCGTCTACGAGAACGAGACGACAAACGTTGTCCTTGTCGATTTGCAAAACTGGAAATATATCAAGATAAAGTCAACATCTGTGGGTGTGCTTGCCAGCCGGTGGGGAGACCGACCGGGTTCGCGAAAATCGTTATAAATTAGTGGGACGACGTACCAAAGCGAGGCATGGATAAGCAGGATCAGATCAACTGGGTTCGGGTGAGATCGTGCCTCAACCGTTGCGCGGCTGTGACGCGACTCAGGGGCGGCTGTGGTAAAGTGACTTATGAATTAATGTGAAGTACTTTCCAGAGGGCGCATTCTGATTGGCAGAAATATGGACCAAGGGCGTGGGCGCCGGATAGCCGCCGCCGAGCATACCTACGAGCGGCCGGATGGCGCTAGGCCTGGGATCAGGCCGGACGAACGTGACAGAAGGTGTGGATAGTTGAGCTAGCGGGTTAAGCGGACGGAACGACCGCGGATGGCAGACGGCCGAGTGCAGATGGCAGACGGCCGAGGGGCGGATTGGTGGCGGATTAGTTTGGAAGGTATGAGCGAAAGGGGGCCTGAAGGAGGATGAGTGTTCTAGTGGATGAAGGAGGCACCCGGATCGGATGAGAAGCTGCCAAGGAATTGCTAGCGCCAGCGGCCAGGGAGCTCGGATGGATGGCCATCCGGCCGAGCCGGCCGGGTACAATGTACCACCCGGACTGGTACCAACTGGGTTCGGTGTACCGAACGGGTTGGTACCATCTGGGGTTGGTGTACCGGCCAGGCGGGTACACAAAAATCGGAGTAAACCGGGCTACTTCGGGTAAGGCACATGACTGGTCAGCCGGGCTATTTGGGGTAGGTTACACAAAAGGGAGTATTGGATATAGGGATAAATCAGTATACGTTTCGCTTTCTTAGACACAAGTCGCTTTATTGGTTCACAGCAGAGGGCTAACAAGGTCCCCTCTTGCTGCTATTGGTTTGCCCGGGGAAGGTTAAGTTAACCCACCGGAAGTCCCCTGACCGGGAGTCGCGGCGTCTTCGTATACTCACCTCAAGTCGCCCGTGTTTTGAACACGGTATTAAGTATTGGGAAGTGGTGACATTTTGGCCTTCTGTGGAAAAGTGTAGAGTTATATTTGGATCCCCCTTCACATATACATTTGGATTCACCCTTCATTATTATTGGTTTAGTTGGCCGATTGATTATTCTCGGTCCAGCCGGCACTATACAAAGTTCAAGTATATTGCCCGACGAGCTCCCCGGTGACGATTCCCGCCCAGGAGCTACCCCTAGTCCTAACCCTCATCTCCCTATTTCGACGGATTTACACTTTTCGCCCTAGGGTCCACCAAGAGAGCAAACCAGCCAGTACTGACGGGTACACAAGGTGAGCTTTCAACATGCAACATCCGAGTAGTCACGATCAAGCGGATGGAAGTGACCGATCGACCCGGCCAGATGCCGGATCGGATCATGACTCGGATGGACGGAGTACCCCCTCCGACAGTCAGTCGTCTGCCTCCCCCCCCGTGGGTGTTCGCGTCTCAGATAGAATTTCTGAGAGCGACTACACCACAATGGTGCGCGTGCCCGGATCTCTTGGTGACCCTGGATATCACCGCGAGTCCCTAGCGGGCAAAAGACCTAAACCTGTCAAATTTGTTGACGATGTTGTGTCGGGTGCATTGGGGGAAGGCATATCGCCCCCAATGCTGCTGAAGAAGGAAGGATGCGATGGTCGCCTCGGATTGGGGGAGTTCGAGGTTGACATTAAAGAAGAAGTTACTCCCCTAGAGGCTCCGCTGGGGGCGGATTACGGTACTGTGCCGGATTACGGTACTGTGCCGAATTACGGTACTACTCACTGTAGTGCCGGCCGCTACACGGATGAAGCCGGATCGGACTATGGTGCAAGTCGCCATAGTCCGAGGAAGGATCATGGTTCCGACCATGATCCTAACAAACAAATGCATATTATGGATATAAAAGAAAAAATTAAGGAAGAAGAAGCTGAAGTCGGATACGACCGGAGTGGGAAGCCGGCCGGATCGGGACCAAGTCGCGATCTGGCCCCCCTACCCCTAAAGAGACCGGATTGGCAGGAATCGGATTATCCAACCCGCAAAGATAGGCCGCGTTTCGAAGAAGAAGAAGAAAAGCAGGACGGCCTATCAACGGATATAGACTTGGAGCGTGCTTTCCATCTTCACGAGTTGGGGCAGTTCTTGCGGACGGATAAGGTGCTGAAAATAACACGGCCGAAGATCATAGGCGGATTGAAAGGTCCCGTCTCTTCCCCAACTCTCTCAGACGGCCACGTGTCCCTCATTAGAGGACTATTCGACCAACTCAAACAAGCCGGCATCAACACCGGCGTATTTGATCCGAACGAGTTGTTTGATCTGAAGATGGACAAGTTGAAGGAGGCGTCCAGCGCGCTGCACGACCGCTTGGTACCGCTAGTGGGTTGCTCGCCGCCGTCGAAGAAGATGACAGCTACGACTGGAGTGGCGCCGTCCACGCCGCCGGCAACAAGCAGACCGGCCGGGATACACTCAGGTTCTTCGCAGTACGAGTCCGCCCCTTCCGAAGCGGACTCTTCCGATTCATCGGTGGGTATCACCCGCATGACGCTTGACCCAAGGGGAGCGGCGCGTGTGGCGACGGCCATGAGGCTTGGAGAACGTGAGGATCCAGGTACGCCCGAGCGGAAGAACGCCAGCCATTACAGCGTACAGGCCTGGCGGACAGCGACGGCGGATCCAGAACCGAAGGAGGAAGACGAAGACGCAGATGGGCGGATCAAAAAGGAATGTCGATCTGGCAGCCCGGCCGCGCTTCAAGTCGCCCCTCAAGTCGCCCCTCAATCTGCCCCCCAGGAGAGCCTTCAGGTGCCGGATCACCTGCAAAACATGTTTTCGGCGATGATGGAGCGATACTTGGAAGAGCAACGTCGGCTGAGCGCCAGCCGCGGCAGTCCGAAGTCACCGGACCAGCCGGCTCGTCGTGGAACTCAGGCGTCCGAGCCAGTTCAGTACTATTCGAGGGAGCCGAGTGACGAAGACATGGAGTCGGTGCAGTCCAAGCAGAGTGAACCCCATGCCGCCCCGCCGAGCCGCCAGACAGGTCGCCGGGCCGGACGTCGGCCAACGAATAGGAAGCTGTCTCTCAGCGACGTGGATATGGAATCCGTCAAGTCGGCCAAGTACCATTACGATCCGGATGACTTGGATCTGGGGATGGCCCGCCGAGCCCATATGGTCTCGGCCCAAGCGTTTGATGCAGATTCAGGAGCGACCACGAGGGTGCGAATGTCGGCCACGTCCGAGCTAAAAGACTTCACCGGACGCGACACGGACGAGGACCAAGCCCGAGGATGGCTGAGCAAGACGAAGTCGGCATTTCTCAGAGACCGGACGTCGGACTATGAGAAGTGCCTGATCTTTGGAGATTTGATGAAAGGTCCGGCGAAAAACTGGATCCAACAGCTCAGCCGGGAAATCCGAGTTAATTGGAGGGGATTGGCCGGTGCGTTCGAAGAACAATACTGTGGATCTGGAACGTCGGCGGCGCGTCAATATTTTCACACCAAGAAGCGGGCGGATGAGACCCCCTGGAGTATCTCCATCGCTTAAATGTCGCTGGCATGAGGGCGGATATCCCGGTTAAAGAAGATGCCAGCCGGTCGGAAGCCGCTCGTGAACATGTGGAACATTTTATCGGCACGTTGGACGATCGGGAGCTGGCGGACCAGCTGGCGTTACTGCGATTGAAGAACACCACGGAGCTGGAATTGACGCTGCGCACCTACCTAAGAGCGAATAAGCGAGGCCCCAAGGCGGCAGCTGGAACCGGCCGTTTCAAGTCCCGATTTAACGCGGATCAAGGAGTCCGGCCGCCATCTACCAGGACGGCCCGAGCCGTCCGCATGGTCGCCCGAGAGTCAGACGCGACCAGCTCGGAAGAGGAGTATCAGCGATCTGGGGGCGAGTCTGAGGAGGAGCAGTATCGGTACCTTTTCTCGGCAGAAGCCAGTCAGCCGTCCCGGCTGCCGGCCGGGTCCGGTCAGTCGAAGGGTTTTCCGGCTCGAGCTGACCAGGATTACCCCAGGCGCAAGTGTACCCACTGTGGGTCTATCAAGCATGACGACCGGAGCTGCTGGAAGCGGCTGACGTGCAAGAAGTGCGAGAGGAAGGGACATCCGGCGGAACACTGCCTGTTTACGTGTAAGACTTGCGGGGAGGTGCACGAGGCGGGACTGTGCCCAATTGAAGAATTCTACAACCAGATGAAGAAGTGGTACGTCCCGACCAAGCATGCTGGAATGCTGCCGCCCGGAGTGGAAAAGATGTTAAACTAGATCGCTCGCCAGGTTGGAATCTGGTTCGAGCCGAGCGGTCTAGTGTTAGTATCTATGCATATGTCGGTAAGGAGGATAATCAAGAAGCAAAGCAAGGCGTAACCGACAATACATGTAGGTTTGACGATTACGTCATCCGGTCCCCGGGCAGCACGGCTGACCCCTTCCTGGTGAGCAGTATACGGACGGATGAGTATTCTCGGTCTGAAGTGCGTATGGAATTGAACCTGTTACCCGGCGAGTCGCGAGGTTATTGGAAATATCATTCGCCGGATAAATGGTTCAAGCAGGCCAAGGCGGATGGCAAAATCAATAACCAGAAGGCTACCATGCTGTTCGACTCTGGCGCGGAAGTGTCTATCGTGGACACCACCTTTGCTCGTAAGGTGGGGTGTGAGATAGACGAGACGAAGCGGCAGGAATGTATCGGCATTGGAGAGAGTTCATACATGACCCAAGGAAGGACAAGAGTCAAGATTACGTTAGCTGGGTCTTTGGTATATTACTTTACCGCCTGGGTAGGCGAGTTGGCCGGGCAGGATGCAATTTTGGGCATGGATTTTATGGTCCCGGCCGGTATTCGGCTGGACTTATCGCATGGAACATTGACGTTGCCGGACGAGGTACAGATCCAGCTGGCCGGCCGGCGGCCTTTATATGGTGCCCACGTCCAGTTCCTCAAGTTAGGTCAGTTTGTAACGGTGCCAGTTGGAAAAGCGGTGGAAGTAATGTTACGACCACACGACAGGCGGAGTAAGTTATGGTTGACAAGGGGCGAGTGCTGGGTACCCTCGTTTGTTAAAGGGGGTGGTCATCTCAACTCTATAAGCGTGACCAACATCTCTGAAAGGCCCCTCACCTTGCATGAAGACGTGATTATTGGAATGTGGCTGGCCGAGGACAAGGTGCCCCGCCGGCCGGGCTATGTCACTACTGGCTCAAGACGCTATATCGAGTGGCAAAACCTGGCTTTTCAGGCAACCACCGATCTGGTCAGCGAAGAGGAAGAATTAGAAGAGGACCAGACACCGATGGTGGCTAAACCCGAGTACCGGACCCCTTCTAAAATATTGACGCAGAGCCGGCCGTCGCCGGATCCGGCTGAACGTATTGGCCGAGACTATGCCCCGATAGCGGAACTGGTTTTTCCCACCCAGAGGAAGACGGACGAACGACGGAATCGGGAGAAGGGACAAAGCAGAGCCATATGTGAGGACAACCCCGATGGCGGATGGTATGATGACCGAGGTGAAGGCGGATCGACCCGGCCGGCCGATCAGGATTCGGAAATAGCCGAAGGCGGATCGACCCAGCCGGCCGATCAAAATTCGGAAATAGCCGAAGGCGGATCGACCCAGCCGGCCGATCAGGATCCCGAAGTAGTCGAAGCTGACCAAGTCTGCATTCATGAAGGGGGCGAGCTATATGTTGAAGGCATGGAGGATCAGATGGCGGTGCTACCTGAGGTAACCCCCTGCCCCCCAGCGGTTACTATTGACGATCTGCAAGTGGGAGACCCGGATGTGAACACCCCGGAAGAGATCAGCAGGCTGAAGGATATCATATGGAAAAGGAAGCATCTGCTGATCGGGCCAGGAAACGCACTTCCTCCGGCCGCCCATGGGGCGGTATGTGACATTGATGTGGGAGACGCCAAGCCGGTTGCACAAAGGTGCCGAAAAGTTTCCCCCCAATATCGGGAAAAGCTGTTAGAGCTTATCAAGGGATTGCTGGCCACCAAGATAATTCAGCCGTCCACCTCGCCATGGGCTTCGCCCATTGTAATTATTATCAAGAAGAATGGGGTGGATATAAGGTTGTGTATTGACTACCGGCTGGTGAACAGGCTGACTAAGCTGATGGTTTACCCGATGCCGCTGATAAACGACTTGCTGGAGGACTTGGATAGAGTTTTGTGGTATTGCTCATTGTACATGGCTAGCGGATTCTGGGTGGTCTCTATGACCGATCGTGCACGGGAGATCTCTGCGTTCGTGACGCCCTTCGGGTTGTTCGAGTGGAACCGGATGCCGTTCGGTCTGAAGAATGCCCCGCAGATTTATCAACGGCTGATAGATAACGCGCTGTACGGACACTTCAAGATCAAGGTGAATCAAGATCCGGCTCTGGTCGGGGATGTGCTCACCGATGGTGACCCAGACCCCGACCCAAAACCTTCAGTTTTGGGGCGGCGGTCTTACATTGATGACATTCTCGTTACGGCAACTACCTGGGATTTACTGTGTGACAAAGTGGAGAAGTTGATGATTACGTGTGAAAAGTGGAATCTTTCGATTAGTGTGGTTAAGAGTTTCTGGGGAAAGACTAAGGTGACCTATTTGGGTCATCAGGTTTCGATTGCCGGATTGGAAGCTAATCCGAAGGATTTGGAGTCCTTGAGTAATCTGCCTTTCCCGCGATCCCTAAAGGCTATGCAATCCTTTTTGGGCAGCCTGAATTATTACAGTCGGTTCATTGAGGATTTCGCAGTCTATGCGGCGGTTTTGTATGAATTACGGGAGGTGGATTACCACAAGCTGAGAGAGCAGGATAGGCAAGCGGAAACGCGAGCCGGGCCGGCAATATCAGCCAATGGGATGCCGCCCTTGTCAGCTAATTCGGCCAATGCGAAGGCGCCCTTCTCTGCCCCGATAGGCGGCCGGCTTCCGGATTCCTGCGCGGCCGGCCCGGACGACCACATGACTCGAGCGATGGTAGCCTTTGGTATGTTAAAGGCGAAGATGGCGACTACACCGGTCCTGAAACATTTCGATGTTAATAAGGTTCCTGTGGTCATCATCTACGCTAACAAATGGGCCATCTCAGCTGCCCTTGTTCAAGATCATGACGGAGTGTACTGTCCCGTGACATTCACCAGCCGGACCCTGAAGGCTAATGAAGTTAATTACGGATTAGTGGATAAAGAAGTTTTGGCCTTATTGCGGATCCTGGATGTGTGTTATACTATGTTGGTGTCTCGGCCTATCAAGGTACTATCTAGACGGTCGACCCTATCGTGGCTCCTGACGGCGAATGGAATTGACGGCCGGCTGGGTAGATGGGCGGCTCTGCTGTCTCAGTGGTCCCTCGAAGTGATTAAGTGTACTAAGGGAGAAGAGGAAATACTGGGCACGCTGGCTGCCAGCATTACCCCAAGGGCAGAAGTGGAGGAAGCACTGATAGCGATAGCGCCTCGGAAGCAGCCTCGACAATCCATCGTATTACCGCCGCCAACAGTGGGACCCACGGAGGAACTAATGGTTTTGAGTTTTGACGGGTCGGCGAGTGTAAAGAAGGGAGTCGGGGCCTATAGTGCTATTGTGTGGAAGTTACCCGAATGGAAAGTGGTCACGGCCGCCTCGGATTTCACGCCTGGCATAACTGTGAACGAAGCGGAGTACAGAGGGCTTTTACTTTGCCTAGATCTGCTGGCTGGCCGGACACAGGGGCGGATCATCATATGTGGTGATTCCAATCTGGTGATCCGGCAAATCACAGGAGAGATAGATTGTAAGGCGCCCCGGCTGAGACTGTTGAACGATCGGGTCATGTCCGCCCTGCGGAAATGGCCGGAACATGAACTGTTACATGTCAAACGAGAGTGGAACAACAGCGCAGACCATCTGGCCACCTTGGCCATGCGAGATCAGATCGGTCTCACCGTTTCAGATCCAGGATTGTTGGACGGATTGGCGGAGATGAACAAGCTATCGGAGATAATCAAACCGGCCGCTAGGTACGAGAACCATCCGCCCGGATCCAGCCGTCCCGTAGAAGAGGAATATGGCGACCGGGACTGGGAACAGGACGTTCACACCCGACCGGACCAAGAGATGCCCTGCGGCAATAAAAGGTCCCTCTAGGCGGACCCCCAAGCCGGCTGGACGAGACTAACCACGGTTAGTAGTCAAAAGTAAATGCTTGGAGTGGGAGCGAAAAAAAGCACGGATGGATGTATTGAAAGAGAAGCGAAGGAAATAAAAGAATTAAAGTAAGCCCGATTGCTCATCCCTGTGAACGACTGTACTTGCCGTGGAGCCGAGTCACTCGGAGTCCAGGGTGGTCGGAAGGCCGTTTGCGGTACTGATTGCGCCAAGGATCTTGCTGGTCAGTGGCCTCCAGAGATTCGAAAAGGGAGGTAGTCTGATCCCGCGCACCCAGGCCTGAATACCACGTCCCTCCCTCCGCTGCATTTTCGCACCTACGGTTCGGTAGATGGAGCATGAACGGGAAGAAAAACAGGTCCAAGTCGCAGTTACCATCCCGGATACCCTCCATGATAAACGTACATATACGGCCCCACGCCTCGGAAGCTCGCCCCCGACGATTCTTCCGGGCAGAAGAATACGTGCGGAGAGATTCGTCCACTCGCTTGTCCTCTGCAGAAATGTACAGAAAGTGGATAGACTCCCAGATGGCCCAAGCATGAGCCACAGCGAAATCCTGAAATCTCGCCTTGAATTCCGTAAACCATGGGCTGGACGGAAGTCCCATATCTGGCATCTTAGTGTTCAGGATTTTCCAAGGTTTGGTCTTCATGAGTGCGTCGATGGCGCCCGACCCCATCAGGTCGGGGCGCCAGGTCGCTAATGAAGGCGTCTTGCGGGATCGAGGGAACATCCAGAGAGGCGGACGGGATAGGGAGTGAGCGAGCTGAGAACTGGAGATATCAGCGAGACTTACATTTCCCAGCTGCTGGACCTGCCAAGGTAGGATGGCAGACCGATCCGCCCACTGGGGAAGCGCCCGCCCGGTAACCACAGAAGCGGAAGTTTAGGAAGAGAGGGCGCAAGGGGTAGAGTGCTCCTCCGGATCTTGGGTTTGGCCGCCGGCCGGTTGGGTCGACGTTTGGGACGTGGCCCGGCCGGAGCTGATCGCCGGATTTTGGCCGGAGTTTGGGAGAGAGGTGCTTCTGGATCGCTCAGGTCGGGAGGAGATAACCACTGATCAGGGATGTCCTCTTCGTTGTCTTCCACCTTCTCCTCAGCTATTCCGTTGGAACTCGAGGTACGAGCGACCTGAGCGGTCGGGGTGTCGACAGTGCCGGAAGGCAAGGAGAGATCAGACGGCTAATGCTCCCCCCGAGCCAAAACCTGCCGGCGGCGGAGTTTGCATAATCTGATCGGGTTCCATTTGATTCGTCGTTCGGCCACCGGAATTGGAGAGGCGACGACGGGTATCCGCGCGAGTGCGGGATAAGGCGGCGCATACTTGCTGGTCGTCGTACTCCTTGTCTTCTTCGTCGTCATCATAGATGCACGAAGGGGAGGACGGCCTCGAGTCCGAGGAAGAATCAGACGGAAGGCTGATCCGGGTGCCGGATGGTGAAGCGGCTGCCGAGCCGGATGGCGACGCGGCCGGACCGGATTCCGAGTCCTCTTCGGAGCTAGAGGATGAACTAGAGGTGAGATTAGTTCTACCTGGTGAAAGAGGGGGAGATGCAGCAGCGGACCGCCTCGCGAACAAGCTGTCATTGCTGTCCGACCCGAGTTCTCCTTCGCTGTCCAACTTGCCCGGAGGACATTGGCGCGAGGGGGAGGATTCGCTCTTCTTTCTCCGTTTGGGCGGGTCAGCACCGGCCAAGGAAGGGCTAGAGCTGGCCGGACGTTTTCCGCCCCCCGATCCTACCGAGGCGGACGAGGAGTCTGAACCGGCAAGGGGCGGATTAGGGCCGGCAGGAAGTTCCTCAGGTCCTGATTCTGCTGTAGCGGGCAACTGGGATGATTTCGGCGGAGACGTTTTCCACTGATCCACCATCCCCAAGACAGACAAGACGGACTCTCGTACAGTAAAGGGAGCTTGCAAGAGAGGAGCGGTCTGGCTTCGAGTCGTTTCGAGCTGGTCTTGTAGTTCACACAACAAGGACTTAAAACGATCCTCCTTATCCAGCATGGTAGTGCAAACACGGTCTGCCCGAGCCAACATGGCATGGGCGTCGAAATTTTCTCGTCGGGCCCGGTAGAGCTCAGACCACAGCTCCTGTTGCCGGGAGGTAGTTTCCTGCAGCTGCTGCTCCGGATCAGAGATTTGGCGGAGGGCTTGAGCGTTGGAGTCGCGCAGGTGGTTTCGGTTGCCCCGCACTTTATCCAACTCTTGGGACACCTGGCGGAGTCGGACGCGAAGGTGTGAAAGTTCTCGGGACATGTCAGGGATCTCAGCGGACTGCTGTTTCAGCTGTTCCAGCTGTTGGACTGCGGAGCGACAAGGACATGGAGACTGTAAGCGACTGGGTTACAACCCAAGAGGAGAAGAGGCACTTACGCTGAAGTTTTGATCTGTGAACCAACTCCTGATTGGCAGTCCGGAGGGGCTAAACCACGTCTTCCAGCATGCGGAGACGGTTTCGCTCTTCCGTCAGGATGGCGACTTGGCCCTCGAGATCGGTCACCTGTTTCTGAAGATCACTTGTTCCCGGAGAAGGTCTCCGAACGGCAGCTTCATCGGCCCGGCAGTTGACAGCGGCGAGTTGTCGGACCAAGTCAGCCTGGATGTGCTCCAAGCTATCCACTTGGGCGGTCAACGCCTCCAGCCTTTTCTCCATCCCCGCCGCTTCGGAGATGGAGGCGGATGGCGCGGCGGCTCGTTGTAGAGCGTCCGTAAGCTGACCCACAATTGCCCTGAGGCGGGTTACTTCGCCCTCCGCTTTTTGACGACTGAGTTTCGGCTCAGCGATCCGGGGGTTCATGCGGTCCAGCATCGCACAAGAGGTCTTGAAACTCTGAGACAGAACTACATAGTCAGCTCGATAAGATTGAAGCTCCGCCTGAAGGGAAGAGGCGGCGGCTTTCAATCTGTCCCGGTCGCCACAAGCCTGGCCGTGAACGCGGAGCGCAGCTTCAGCGTCGACGGTCGAGAACACCAGATCGGGAGTACGGGACGATTTCAACGGTTTAGCGACTTCCACTCCGCTGGCAGGCGAGTCGTCGTCCACGAGAGCGAGACGTCATCCTTGTCGATTTGCAAGACTGGAAACAAATCAATATAAAGTCAGCATCTGTGGACGTGATTGCCAGCCGGTGGGGAGACCGACCGGGTTCACGAAAATCGTTATAAATTAGTGGGACGACGTACCAAAGCGGGGCATGGATAAGCAGGATCAGATCAACTGGGTTCGGGTGAGATCGTGCCTCAACCGTTGCGCGGCTGTGACGCGACTCAGGGGCGACTGTGGTAAAGTGACTTATGAATTAATGTGAAGTACTTTCCAGAGGGCGCTTTCTGATTGGCAGACATATGGACCAAGGGCGTAGGCGCCGGATAGCCGTCGCCGAGCACATCTACGGACGGCGCCAGGCCTGGAATCAGGCCGGACGAACGTGACAGAAGGCGTGGATAGTTGGGCTAGCGGGATAAGCAGACGGAGCGACCGCGGATGTCAGACGGCCGAGGGGCGGATTGGTGGCGGATTGGTTGGAAGGTATGAGCGAAAGGGGCCTGGAAGAAGATGAGTGTTCTAGTGGATGAAGGAGGCACCCGGATCGGACGTGGAGCTGCCAAGGAAGTGCTAGCGCCAGCGGCCAGGGAGCTCGGATGGATGGCCATCCGGCCGAGCCGGCCGGGTACAATGTACCAGCCGGACTGGTACCAGCTGGGTTCGGTGTACCGGCCGGGTTGGTACCATCTGGGGTTGGTGTACCGGCCAGGCGGGTACACAAAAATCGGAGTTAACCGGGCTACTTCGGGTAAGGCACATGACTGGTCAGCCGGGCTATTTGGGGTAGGTTACACAAAAGGGAGTATTGGATATAGGGATAAATCAGTATACGTTTCGCTTTCTTAGACACAAGTCGCTTTTATTGGTTCACAGCAGAGGGCTAACAAGGTCCCCTCTTGCTGCTATTGGTTCGCCCGGGGAAGGTTAAGTTAACCCCCCCGGAAGTCCCCTGACCGGGAGTCGCGGCGTCTTCGTATACTCACCTCTAGTCGCCCGTGTTTTGAACACGGTAATAAGTATTGGGAAGTGGTGACATTTTGGCCTTCTGTGGAAGAGTGTGGAGTTATATTTGGATTCCCCTCTACATATACATTTGGATTCACCCTTCATTGTTATTGGTTTAGCTGGCCGATTGATTATTCTCGGTCCAGCCGGCACTATACAAAGTTCAAGTGTATTGCCCGACGAGCTCCCCGGTGACGATTTCCGCCCACGAGCTACCCCTAGTCCTAACCCTCATCTCCCTATTCGACGGATTTACACTTTTCGCCCTAGGGTCTATCAAGAGAGCGCAACCGCCAGTACTGACGGGTAC